>SJYX01015226.1:195032-209861 GCA_006410675.1 Oreotragus oreotragus | reverse complement strand
GGCCTTGGACTTCACACTGAATGTGGTTTAGACTGACTGATATGATTTCGTCCGAATTATGAAGGTCTGGATTACATGCAGGTTCGAGGTTAGGTTTGAAGTGCCCATATGCTACAAATGAGGAAAGAGATTTGGTGATTGTGGACTAAGACATTTGTCCATAAACACGTAATTATCCAGTGTTACATGAAAAAATGCAATTCACAAACCTGCTCTCACAAACCAGGATCACCTTTCTGTACTATATTTAGTTACAATGAGGAGAACATTGGAAATTAAACTGATTCCCTTGATAGTATTTTGCTTATCAAAAGGTGGACTATTCTTAAGAACACTTAGTTTGGTCTATAATTAGAAGTGTCATGTTAATTGAATAATACTTTTCATTGTGGGTTTCACTTACATGTTACTATCTCCTTACATGGTCTTACTTATCTATTGTGTTTCAATAAAAGAAAACCAAATGAATAATTTGCAAAAGTAATTATAATGCCTAGAATTAAGTAGCATCTACAAAATTTCAGACCTCATTGTAAAAATTGCATATATATTTTTACAAATTTTCATAGAAACCCTGCATGGCAGTATTACTAGTTTTTTTTTTTTTCCCTCCATCAGAGATAACTGGTATTTTCTCCAAATTTCCACATGTCGTAGCAGAATTAAGGTCCAAGTTTACTAATAATCGGGCTTCCCTTGTGGCTCAGCTGGTAAAGAATCCACTTGCAATGCAGAAGACCTGGGTTAAATCCCTGGTTTGGGAAGATGCCCTGGAGAAGGGAAAGGCTACTCATTCCAGTATTCTGTCCTGGAAAATTCCATGGAATGTATAGTCCATGGGGCCGCAAAGAGTAGGACATGACTGAATGACTTTCACTAGGTTTATAGATTGTGAAAGATAAAAACAGAAAGTTTTGGATTTTGAATAGAAGTGCTTTATGAAGTTTTGTATATTTTGGTCAATGTCACTATCCTCAAATCTGAGGGCCCCAAACAAAACAATATTAATATAGAATATTGTTATTAAAATTAATGAAAGAAAATGAACATTCAAGAACATTTAAATATCAGTCTTTACATTTTTAAGATTATATTGTTTATTCCTTGAAGCCATCAAAGCTTAAATCTGCACCGAGACTTTTGGGCCTGGCGTGCTGCGATTCACAGGCTGGCAAAGAGTCAGACACGACTGAGCGACTGAACTGAACTGAACTGACTGATATCACTATGTTAGTGCCTCTCCTTATCGTTCAGAGTAAACTGATAGTCAAGCATTGTTGGTTACAGAAATAAAATTCAAAAAATGTAAAAGTGGTAGAATGTGCCTGGGGCTTCCCTGGTGGCTCAGTGGTAAAGAATCTGCTTGCCAATGCAATAGACATAGGTTTGATCCCTGGGTTCAGAATATCCCCTAGAGAAGGAAATGGCAAGCCACTTCAGTTTGCTTGACTGGGAAATCCCATGAACAGAGGAGCCTGGCAGACTATAGTCCATAATGTTGCACAGAGCTGGACATGACTGAGGGACTAAACAACACCAAAGAATAGGCCTAGAGTGGCCAAACAGCCTGGACACTTAACTTCTTCAAAGTATATGCCCTGCATATGATCTTATTTTGACATTAAACTGAAAATCATTTTATTTTTAAGAATAGCATCGGTTGCTGTTTTAATGGAGGTAATAATGTTATGCATATGACTCTTATTTTCAAATGTTTAGGTTCATAGAAAATCTAGATACCTGCAGTATGTAACTTAAAAATATTTGACAGCAGTGCAATTCATTCTTTGCAAAAAGATGCCACAGGCAAAGCTATTAAAATCTCTGTAACTCTGCACACTACACCTGTTTGTAGTAAGGTAAACCATTAAAAGGCAATTTGCTACATGTGGGTTAAACTGAAAGACAAATACTATTTACAAATATGAGCAATTAAATTGAAAACTGCTCATTGTAGTTATAGTACTTTGCCATATGACATCCAATCCATAAATATAAAACTTAAATTCTATTTAAGAGCAATAAAAATTTTAGGGTGAAGGGGCAATTCCCTGGAATGCAATTGAAAGCAAAATTTATGGATGGGAAAACAGACTTGTGGAAAATCATACTTAAGAAAAATACTTCGCAATTTAAAGCGGAAATTGTATTCATAGTTTGTAGTGAACTTCAGTGAATACTCTCAACATAAATGTTTACAAAGTCATGTCTCTATATTTTATACACTAAGAAGTGACGAAGAGCAGGAAACAAAATTCATAGGAAAATGTTAAAAATGTTAATATATATAAATTATACAAAAATACATATCCATATATAGTTACGTTCATATATATATATTAATATGTTACGTTACGTTCATATATATATATTTATNTTCAAAAAATGTAAAAGTGGTAGAATGTGCCTGGGGCTTCCCTGGTGGCTCAGTGGTAAAGAATCTGCTTGCCAATGCAATAGACATAGGTTTGATCCCTGGGTTCAGAATATCCCCTAGAGAAGGAAATGGCAAGCCACTTCAGTTTGCTTGACTGGGAAATCCCATGAACAGAGGAGCCTGGCAGACTATAGTCCATAATGTTGCACAGAGCTGGACATGACTGAGGGACTAAACAACACCAAAGAATAGGCCTAGAGTGGCCAAACAGCCTGGACACTTAACTTCTTCAAAGTATATGCCCTGCATATGATCTTATTTTGACATTAAACTGAAAATCATTTTATTTTTAAGAATAGCATCGGTTGCTGTTTTAATGGAGGTAATAATGTTATGCATATGACTCTTATTTTCAAATGTTTAGGTTCATAGAAAATCTAGATACCTGCAGTATGTAACTTAAAAATATTTGACAGCAGTGCAATTCATTCTTTGCAAAAAGATGCCACAGGCAAAGCTATTAAAATCTCTGTAACTCTGCACACTACACCTGTTTGTAGTAAGGTAAACCATTAAAAGGCAATTTGCTACATGTGGGTTAAACTGAAAGACAAATACTATTTACAAATATGAGCAATTAAATTGAAAACTGCTCATTGTAGTTATAGTACTTTGCCATATGACATCCAATCCATAAATATAAAACTTAAATTCTATTTAAGAGCAATAAAAATTTTAGGGTGAAGGGGCAATTCCCTGGAATGCAATTGAAAGCAAAATTTATGGATGGGAAAACAGACTTGTGGAAAATCATACTTAAGAAAAATACTTCGCAATTTAAAGCGGAAATTGTATTCATAGTTTGTAGTGAACTTCAGTGAATACTCTCAACATAAATGTTTACAAAGTCATGTCTCTATATTTTATACACTAAGAAGTGACGAAGAGCAGGAAACAAAATTCATAGGAAAATGTTAAAAATGTTAATATATATAAATTATACAAAAATACATATCCATATATAGTTACGTTCATATATATATATTAATATGTTACGTTACGTTCATATATATATTTATATTTATATTAATATAAATAATATGCATGCATATGTATTTGTGTATAAAATCACATATGCATATATTTCTTCTCTTGGAGTCTAGCATCTTCTCTTCAAAGTAAAAGACATATCTATCTCTTAATACAGATACTACTATAATTAAGATATAATGAACAAGTAAAATATTTATTGAGACTATTACTTCTTATTAAAAACTTTTATCCCATTCTCCACACCCCAGTTCCCTATCAAATCAGTTTAAAGTGAATTTTTTTCAAATTTTTTTAGATGCAAAAATATCTTCTTTTTTTTTTTTTTTACTTTACAACATTGTATTGGTTTTGCCATACACCAGCATGAATCTGACACAGGTGTACACGTGTTCCCCATCCTGAACCTCCCTCCCACCTCCCTCCCCATACCATCTCTCTGGGTCATCCCAGTGTACCAGCCCCAAGCATCCTGTATCCTGCATCAAACCTAGACTGGTGATTCGTTTCTTACATGATATTATACATGTTTCAATGCCACTCTCCCAAATCATCCCACCCTCTCCCTCTCCCACAGAGTCCAAAAGTCTGTTCTATACATCTGTGTCTCTTTTGCTGTCTTGCATTCAAGGTTATCGTTACCATCTTTTTTAATTATGATGACTTTCTGTAAGATTAAAACTTGTTGTAAGGATGGAAATTGAGGGATCCTAGGTATTGAGTAGGGACATCTGGTCCCCTAAATGACCATGACCTCATTTACATAGTATTCAACGCACATGTTAATCTACATGGAACCCATCTTTGCTCTGTCTTCTGCACAGACACTTCTTTAATAGGTTGAAATAGCTAGGGTGTGTATTTCTCTCTCTCTCTCTCTTTGCAATTCAAGACAATCTCAAACTTATCCACTTTAAAAATCTTACCTCTTCCTCTTTCTCCCCCATGAGACCTGGTTAAGTGCCTCTTACTGAAAATTTCCTAAATGTCCAGGATTTATCACTATGATAACAGTTATTACACTGAATTACAAAAATGTTTTAAACTTGCCAATTAAAGTTAACTGCCCTCTAAAATTAAAAGAAATTATTTGAAGATGAAAGTTATTTATATCAGGAACACTAGTAGCCTATCACAATATTTGACATTTTGAAGAAGCTTAGAATTGTAGGATTAATAATAATACCTTTTTCTTCTATGAATGTTGTTGCACAGCCCATGCAATTGATAATATTTAATAGGTGTATGTGTAGATAGATACCTATTTCTATATGTATAGATAGATAACTTTGTATATTATCAGTTGCATAGGTAAAACATACATTTATATAAATAAATATCCATATATAGTTGCATTCATATACAAATATTAATATATGCATGGATATGTATTTGTGTATTACACCACATACACATATATTTACTCTAAACTGAATATGCACTTGTTCTTGTTAAATCAGGTTACCTAGCATGTTCTTAGTTTTAGTACGGCCTCCAAGAGACAGAAGATATCAGTGATACGGTTGAAACTCATTTTTAAAATGTTAAATAAATTTTTAAAATGCACCATGACTGCACATAAAAATTGAGTACTTACCTGGATAAGCATTATAAGAATTATTATTTGGGGACTAATGAACAAATTTATCCAGTTGGATGAAATATGTGAGGAATTGCAATTCACTGTAAAATTAATGAAACAGAAAAAATTTCCCTTTGCAATCCAACGCTTTTTTAAACTCATTGTAGATACTGAGATTCTAGTTTTTAAGTGTGGCTCAGAGCGTGCATGCATATATCGCTGTTGTGCATCAGTAATTGAAGATTTTGTTCCCTTCAAATTTCATGAACAGGAAAATGAAGAGAATGACTATGAATAGAATGGTTGATACAGCACCTCTGGAGGGGCCAAGCTTTTGGTTCTCATAAGCACTTATTTTCTGATGACTCAAGAAGGTTAAAATGCTTTTCAAAACTTATATTACAATTTGAATTTCAGAAAGCCTATCCTGTAAATTAGTGTACAAATCAGATCTTCAAAAAACCCATTGTAGAGGAGATCTCTCCTAGTGCTCTGTGCCTCATGACTGTGGAGAGTAAAGTTGTCTTACAGGTAGACTGAGCAGAGAAAATTATTATTTGATGTATCCAGTGAAGTAAGATTTCTCTATGCAAATAAAAATAGTTAACTTGTTGTATTCTTTCCATATGTTTGTGTGTGTGTCTCCTTGGGCCTCATTTTTGTAATTAAGACCATGTTTCATCTTATGTTGGACTCACAAAATTAAAGCACAAAGGTAAAGGCATGATTTGTTTACTGTATGCAAACATTTGGATATTTGTGCTAAAATGCCAATAAATATAACTGAGTATATAAGATAGACTGAAGGTTAATCTGGTCAAAAAAAAATTCTAGTTGTTGATTTAAAAAATGATTCATACTTCAACATTGCTCCACAAAGGGGAGTTCAGCTTGTTGCTGAACTACCAGAGATTCAGCTTGTTGTTCCTTCGTTACATAAGCCATGATCCTGTTCTGTTTCACTTAGAATGAATCCAATCAGGTTCTCATGCCAGCCCACAACAAGACACAGAGATAATGGTTTACCTGTTTAATATTCTGTGCCCATTTTCAATGCCTGGGTTTATTTGAGTTTTTTTTCCCCTATCCAACCAAACAATTCTCAGACACCAGCTGAATATTTCATGATTCAACTTAGCCTCCTTCTGTCTACCTGGTAATAGCATCAGATCCCACGAGTTAAAGACTCAGTCCCATGGGACTGCCCAAACCCATTTGAAAAACAATCATAAATCCAGGATGTTACCTGTGCTTCTGACCTACTGGATATAGACTGCAGATTTCTATAGCCTCATTCATGGGTCTGATTAACTTGCTAGAGCAGCTCATAGAACTGAGAGAAACATTTCACTTACTGTGTTATGGTTTATTATAAAAGGATATAACTCATAACAGCCACATGAAAGAGACACACAAGCAAAAGAAAGGATGAGGAGCCTCCATGCTGTCTCCAAATAGGCCACTCTCCCAGAATATCCATGTGTTCATCAACCCAGAAGCTCTCTAAATCCCATCCTTTTGGGTTTTTATGCAGGCTTCATTACACAGGCATGATTGATTGAATCATCAGTCACTGGAATTGATTCAGCCTCCAGTCTCTCTTTTTTCACTAGAGGTCAGGAGGATAGGAGGGAAAGTCCAACCCTCTCTGATCACCAGGGCTTACCAGGTGGCAGAGTACTAAAGAATCTGTCTGCCAATGCAGGAGACTCAGGAAATGCAGGTTTGATCCCTGGTTTGGGAAGATCCCATGGAGTAGGAAATAGTGATCTAGCACAGTATTCTTGCCTGAAAAATGTCATGGACAGAGGAGCCTGGTGGGTTATAGTCCATGGGGTCAACAAAGAGTCAGACACAATTAAGCAACTGAGCACACAGCCAAACACTTGGTTGGTTTTCCTGGCAACCAGCCCCCTTCCTTGAGTGTGGGGTCCAAAGTCATCTCATTAATATAACAAGAGACACTTTGATTGCTCTCCTCACTTAGGAAATTCTAAGTGTTTTAGAAGCTCTTTGCCAGGAATGGGGACAAAGATCAAATACATATTTTTTTATTATAAATCACAGTATTGTACTCATACATGATATTTTAAAATCAAGGCCTGAAAGTGAACATGTTATTTCTGTCCAGCAGCAGCTAGCTTGAATTCATTTATGAGACTGCTCATAACTTCAAGGAAAGTTGTGAAATGGAGGCTCTGGATCTGTGTTGAGTTTAAACTCTAGATAGGAGACTCATCAATTAAAAAGAAAGAAATAGAGAATATATGCTGAGAGATAAGTAGGTGTATCAGTCTCTGTGGTGTCTGGCAAAGGTTTTTAAATTATCTGATCTTTTTTTTTTTTTAACTTGTAGTCTGTTCCCACTAAGAATTACTTAAAGAGAATAGGGAATATCACTATAAGTTGAATTCAGAATGTTATCATTCGATTGTTCTATATTCAGTAGTCTAAAACACTATGCTTCTAACTATGTGTGATCTTTTATGAATTAAATCTTAGAAAGCAGTGACAGTCAACTATCTTTGTAAGAGTTATCAATTTCAATGCTAGGCATATTTTCTAAAATGATCTTTTACACTTCCTATCATCAACCTGAAATAAATGGGCTGCCAGATATTTCCTCAGTGAAGATGAGTTTACTTAGGATCAACAGAGAAATGCAGTTCAGGGTTAACAACTATGTTATGCCTTGTGCAAGCTCCTATAGAGCAAAGGACGGAAAACACTTTTACAGAATGGAAACAAAAACATTGGGGTGTACATGGCTTTTCATTGACTGAGTCCTTGACAGGGAAGAAGAGGAGTCTTTCTTCTTCCTTTTGTTTCTGCTTCTGTGACAGGACCTCAGCGCTCCCCCATTTGGTCTCCCACCTCAATTTGGTTAAGGTTTTTGTTTATTAATTTTTATGTTTCCCCCTTTTGATTAAGATCTTTCTCTGAAAGCATCTCTGATCAAGAGTCATGTTTTCTAGTTTGAGTCCTTTTGTCCCTTGATACAAGGAAGGAAATTTCTTAGGTACAATTTCCCTTGCTAAAGGGAAAGCACCGATTGGAAACCTTTTAAGGTCAAATTCTGGTAAGAAGGAAGGTTGGAAGAAGAACTCTTAGGCACATTTTGTCTAAACTGCATATATTATCAAGATCATAGACACTGGAGATCATCTGAAGAATTATGTCATCATCAAAAGTTTTTTGACAGACTTTCAATAGGCTTAGTCCGGATATCTTGAGAAAGCTGTCTCATCAGATATCATCTGCCTCATTTCTTGAAAATATTTGTTTTCAGATCATCATATGTTATATAGGTCCAGTCATGGCTCCACTCTTTCCTCAGGTGTGTCACATGAATCCAAGAGTTTATTCTTTGGAATTTGGCAGAGCAAGGCTTGGTTAAAAGTACCCGAATGGGGCCTTTTCAGTGAGGTTGATGAAAGTCGTCAGGGAATGTCTTTTCCAATAGATGAAATATTGAGATTATAGGGTGTGATACTTAAAATCTTTGTCTCCCAAGAGTCATGATGAAAAGATTGATCTACAAAAGCACAGATATTTGTGATGGAAACAACTAGGTCTTTGCAATATTGGAACACTTTTCCTTTTGTCTCTTGTGTGTCAAAAGAAGCCAGAGCCAAGTGCACAGGTCATCCCACAACTATGAAGGGTGAGAATTATGAGTTCCAAAAGGGATGGTTCTGAGATTTAAGAGGATCAATGGCAATGCTGTTGGCCAAGATGTTTGGGAGGCTTCTACAATTTTTGCCAGTTGAGTCTTAATAATTCTTTTAGGGCATTTGACTAAACCAGAGAATTGAGGGTGTTATGTACAGTGAAAGTGTTGTAAAACCAGCCAAACATCACAGACTTAAAGCACTTGTGAAGTGGATTCCTAGATCACTTTGATGTTCATTGAGAACTTCCCCAGGTAAGGGATAATCTTTTCCACAAAGGCTTTAGTCACAGAAGAAGCAATCGCTTGTGTTCCAGGGAAGGCTTTAGTCCAATGTGAAAACATACAGACCATAAGTAAAACATATTTGTATCCACTAGACAGAAGAAGCTATGTGAAATCCATTTGCCAGAACTTGAATGGTCTATTAGGCAGTTTAAAATGTTTGGGAGCACTACATGGGTTGAAAGAAGAAGGCTACTTGGGTTGAATTTGGACAAGTGGGACAAGTAAGGTAGACACATTTTGTGACTTTGTTAATGTTTCCCTACCAATGCTGATTAATGAAGGTAATGATTTTGTCAGGAGACCAATGGTTTAATGCATGCACAGCAGTAACCAGTGGGAATTTTACAGTCTCCAGTAAGATTCTAAATGCTAGATTCTAAATCCAGACCAGTGCTCTTATTCTTTTTTTTCCATCAAAACAATAATTGATGAATTCCCAATCTCATTTTTCCTTTTCTGAGGCCTATTGTTGGAGCTTGCTAGCCAATTTTTCTAAGTTATTATTTGGAGAAATACCCCTTTGGGCTATGACAAGGGTCTGACTCCTATTCCTTTAAGGGCAACATTCTTCTTCTTCTTCTTCTTTTTTTTTTTTCACTTTATTTTGCTTTACAATACTATATTGATTTTGGACTCTGTAAGGGCAACATTTTTTGTGAGAATATCATCCAGATGATTTTACATAGTTTCCAGAGAATCAAGTTTAGAATGACTCAGAATCTTAATGTAGTTGTGGCAACAGGTTTAAGTATGGCCTCAAACAATTCCTGAATAGAGGGGTCATTTTAAATTTTATTTTAGCTGAAAGTAATGAAGCACATTTTTTTTTCTAACATTCCAAAATCATGAACTGCTCTGAAAAACTACCTAGTCTATCAGTAGCTATATTGGCAGCTTGGTACTGGACTAAAATGCTAACCCCCATGAAGTATATAATACAGGCCTTGGGCTGAGGTCACCAAAGGTAAAGGTATGGCCTCAACAACATCAAAAGGAATCATAATAGCATATCCTGCACAATATTTGCCACTGTCACCTTTTAAACATGAACCATCAGCAAACCATAAGATGTCACCTTAACCAATGGAATTTCTGGTATATAATCACAAGGAGTCAGTGTTTCAGGGTTAAGCAGTCACAAGGGATTTGTAGGTGATAGAGGATATTGGAGGGGAGAAAGTTCAGTTCAGTTTAGTCACTCAGTCGTGTTCAACTCTTTGTGACCCCATGAGCTGCAGCATGCCAGGCCTCCCTATCCAACACCAATTCCCGGAGCCTACCCAAACTCATTTCCATTGAGTCAGTGAGGCCACCTAACCATCTCATCCTCTAACATCCCCTTCTCCTGCCATCAATCTTTCCCAGCATCAGGGTATTTTCCAATGAGTCAGCTCTTTGGCCATTATGTGGCCAAAGTATTGGAGTTTCAGCTTCTACATCAGCCTTTCCAATGCATGCCCAGGACTGATTTCTTTTAGGATGGACTGGCTGGGTCTCCTTGCAGTCCATGGAACTCTCAAGATTCTTTCCCAACACCACAGGTCAAAAGCATCAATTCTTAGTCCAACTCTCACATCTATACATGACTACTGCAAAAATCATAGCCTTGACTAGATGGACCTTTGTCGGCAAAGTAATGTTTCTGCTTTTTAATATGCTGTCTAGGTTGGTCATAACTTAATTCCAAGGAGTCAGCGTCTTTTAATTTCATGGCTACAATCACCATCTGCAGTGATTTTGGAGCCCCCCAAAATAAAGTCTCTCACTCTTATCACTGTTTCCCCATCTATTTCCCATGAAGTGATGGGGCCAGATGCCATGATCTTCATTTTCTGAATGTTGAGCTTTAAGCCAAATTTTTCACTCTCCTCTTTCACTTTCATCAAGAAGCTTTTTAGTTCTTCACTTTCTGCTGTAAGGGTGGTGTCATATGTATATCTGAGGTTATTGATATTTCTCCCAGCAATCTTGATTCCAGCTTGTGCTTCATCCAGCTCAGCGTTTCTCGTGATGTACTCTGCATATAAGTTAAATAAGCAGGGTGACAATATACAGCCTTGGCATACTCCTTTTCCTATTTGGAACCAGTCTGTTGTTCCATGTCCAATTCTAATGGTTGCTTCCTGACCTGCATACAGGTTTTTCAAGAAGCAGGTCAAGTGGTCTGGTATTCCCATCTCTTGAAGAATTTTCCACAGTTTATTGTGATCCACACAGTCAAAGTCTTTGGCATAGTCAATAAAAAAGAAATAGATGTTTTTCTGGAACTCTCTTGCTTTTTTGATGATCCAGAGGATGTTGGCAATTTGATGTCTGGTTCCTCTGCCTTTTCTAAAACCAGCTTGAACATCCAGAATTTCACGGTTCACATATTACTGAAGCCTGGCTTGGAGAATGTAAAAGAATTATGTGAGCATTAGTTAACAGAAGGAATTCATAGGCAATTAGGTTAGTGGCTGAGAAATGTTTAGTATGAGGAAAGTTTAGGACAGCTTCTACTGTATGAGGTGCAAAAAAGGTTATATGATCCCCATGATGATTTTCTAAGTGGTGTTAACCAATGCATCAATGACTGTAATGACTTTAAATTAAGGACGGATATCCCCATGCCACAGTGTCCAGTTACTGGCTCTTTATTCCTTAAGGGTTGATAATGGTCCTCCTATTTTTGGTGAGTGAACCATGGACATTCCTTTTCTTGGTAACAAAATAATAGCAGCTGCTAAAAGTTTTACATGACAGAAGACACTGCCAAAGTTGGATAAAGAGAAAGGATTTTCTTAAAACCCAGCAAGTACTTCTACAAACACCCCATCACAAATTAGACCATAGTTAACATCCTGAGAAGGAAATGGCAACCCACTCCAGTATTCTTGCCTGGAGAACTCCATGGACAGGGGAGCCTGGTGGGCTGTTGTCCATGGGGTCACACAGAGTCAGACACGACTGAAGCGACTTAACAGCAGCAGCAACAACTTCCTGAACGAGACATGACAAATGGTGACCTTATGGCCCAGTTTTCCCCGAAGTGTTATCTGTCATACTTATACTATCTTTCAACCTTAATATTGTCACAGTTTGGATAATAATTGCATTGCTATTCTATCTAAAGTCAATCTGGTCAAACCCTGAAATTTAAAATGAGATCCATTTTTGTTAGGGCATATGTACATCATGAATGAGGGGAAATTTCTTAATAAAATAAGATTGTTTATGGGAGGAAAAAAAAGTCTTTAAGAAATCAAAAATGTCCTTCAAGGGACATTTTCCTAATGCTGCAGGCTGAATTTGTTCCCCTCCAAATTGCTATGTTGAAGTTCTAACCCTCAGTGTGACTATATTTGGAGGTAGTAAGAGTTCAGCAAGGTCATGAGGATGGAAATTTAATCCAGTAGGATTTTGTCCTTGTAAGAAGAGGAAGAGACAATCCTTCTCTCTCTGTGTACTCAGAGAAGCCAAGTGAGGGCACAATGAGAAGGTGGCCATCTACAAACCAGGTACAGAGCCCCCTCCCCACGAAAGCAACCTTGAAGGCATCTTGATCTTGAACTTCCACCCTCTAGATAACTGCCAGAAAGTACAACTTTGTTCTCAAGGCCACAGTCTGTAGTATTTTTTAATGACAGCTTAGCAGATGAAGTTAAAAGATCAAGACACTTGTTTCTTGAAAGGAAAACTTTGACAAACATAGACAGTGTATTAAAAATTAGAGACAACACTTTGCCAACAAAGGTCCTGATAGTCAAAGCTATTTTTTTTTTCAGTAGTTATGTACAGATATGAGAGTTGGACCTTAAAGAAAGCTGAACATGCAACAATTGATGCTTTCTAATTATGGTGCTGGAGAAGACTGTTGAGACTCCTTTGGACCTCAAGGAGATCAAACCAGTCAATCTTACAGGAAATCAACCCTGAATATTCATTGGGAAGACTTATGCTGAAGCTTCAATACTGTGGCCCCCTAATATGAAGAGCCAACATATTGGAAAAGACCCTGATGCTGGGAAAGATTGAAGGGAAAAGGAAGAGAGAGCAGCAGAGAATGAGATGGTTAGCATCACTGACTCAATGGACATAAATGTGAGCAAACTCTGGGAAACAGTGAAGGACAGGGAAGCCTGGCATGCTAGAGTCCACAAGGAAGGAAGTAGTCAGACATGACTTAGGGACCGAACAACTACAACAAGCTGATGAATGGGCTTTCCAGGTGGCTCAGTGTAAAGATTCCACCTGCTAATGAAGGCAGAGTGGGTTCAGTCCCTGGGTGGGGTAGATCCCCTGGAGAAGGAAATGGCAACTCACAGTATTCTTGCCTAGGAAATCCCACAGACAGAGGAGCCTGGTGAGCTATAGTCTATGGAGTCCCAAAAGAATCAGACATAACCCAGTGACTAAACAACAAGATGAATCTACCTGCTATATATTTTTTTCTTATAAGTACATTGGAGCTTACCCATGATGCTGGGTACCTTCAATTGTGGATGCTTAAGAGGTACAGGGTTCTTAGGTTCAATTTTTTCCATCCCATCTGCTTCTGCATTTAGGACTTCTCCAGTTATGGAACTAAGCCCTCAAATGTTTGGATAAAGAGTTTGAATGTACAACTGCCCCAAGCTTTTAAAATGCCATATGCTAAGAGCAACTAGAGGAGGGCATGGCAACCCACTCTAGTATTCTTGACTGGAGAATCCCGTGGACAAAGGAGCCTGGTGAGCTATGGTTCATAGGCTTGCAAAGAATCGGACACAACAGAAGAAACTTAGCAGACATGCATGCATGCTATATATTTATTCTTGTAAAACTGCAACCCACTTTTTAAAAAATTAATTTATTTATTTTAATTGGAGGCAAATTACTTTAAAATATTGTGGTGTTTTTGCCGTACATGGATATGAATCAGCCATGGGTATACATGTGTTCCCCACCCTGAACCCCCTTCCCACCTCCCTCCCTATCTGGGTCATCCCAGTGCACCAGCCCCGAGCACCCAGTCTCATACATCGAACCTGGACTGGTGATCTATTTCACATATGATAATATACATGTTTCAATGCTGTTCTCTCAAATCATCCCACCCTCACCTTCTCCCACAGAGTCCAAAAGACTATTCTTTTCACCTGTGTCTCTTTTGCTGTCTCACATATAAGATCATCGTTAACATCTTTCTAAATTTCATATATATGTGTTAGTATACTGTATTGGTGTTTTTTCTTTCTGGCTTACTTCACTCTGTATAATAGGCTCCTGTTTCATCCACCTCATTAAAACTGATTCAAATTCATTATTTTAATAGCTGAATAATATTCTATTGTGTATATGTACCACAGCTTTCTTATCCATTCATCTGCTGATGGACATCTAGGTTGCTTCCATGTCCTGGCTATTGTAAATAGTGCTGCGATGAACATCGGGGTACACGTCTCTTTCAATTCTGGTGTAATCCACTTTAGATTTCTCCTACACCCCACTTAGGGGTTTACTGATATGTGGTAACATGGATGGGCTCAATATAAATGCCAGATGGCATTTTCCTTTTTTCTTTTCTTTTCTTTTTTTTTTTTTTTTACAAGAAAAAATAGAGAAGGTTTTAACATGAGACAAACAACTACTAAGGACTTAAAAGAGAAGGTTTTAATCAGAGTTGTGGTGAAATTCACATTCCACATTTAAAAAAAGGATGGATTTCAAAACTAACCTCAACTTGGAACTTCCTAATATTTGTTCTAATTTACTTATTCTACTCACTTTTTTTTCCCTTTCCTACTCAAAAAGCCTTTTGATGGAGAATATCACTTCCTGTATGTGATATTCATCCTTAAGTAGAGAACCTCTGGTTAAATACTCTTAGATCTTCTGTCCTTT
>SJYX01015226.1:166731-185158 GCA_006410675.1 Oreotragus oreotragus | reverse complement strand
ATAAAAATAAAGATGCACTGATTTCTTAATTTGGTTAAGAACACACAACGTCAGTAGCTTAGTTTTCTTTCTCTAGACACGTGTTTCATTCTTTTTTTTTTTTCCTTTTGCTTTTATTTCTACTTTAAAGACCTTTTAGATTTTGTTTGGAATGTTCTTTGCAGTTTGGAAATGAGCCAGAGTGATGCAAGCCCTGAAAAAAATATCTTTTCACACTACTCACTACCCCACTTTCAACTTACATACGTAAACTTCTATACTGGTGATTATTACCCTTTAGGTTGTTCTCTAAGAAGAAAATTAAAATATACCCCTGCATTTATAGAAGCACTAATCACAATAGCCAACACAAGACATGGAAACAACACAAATGTCCATTGACAGGTGGATGGATAAAAATGAGGTAGTACATTACACAGTGGAATGCTACTTGGCCATAAAATGAATGGAATAATATTATCTACAGCAACATGGATAGACCTTGAGATTATCATACTAAATCAAAGAAGTTAGAAAAAGACAAATTCAATATAATAATCACTATCACTTATATGTGGAATCTAAAATACGGTGCGTATGAACGTATCTGTGAAAAAGAGATAGACAGATAGAGAACAGGCTTCTCATTGCCAAAGGGGAGGTATGTTGGGGAAGAATGAATTTAGAGTTTGGGGCTAGCAGATGCAAACTACTATATATAATTATTTAATCATATATAAAACAGATAAGGTCTTACTGTAGGTAAGGTACTTCTGTACAGCACAAGAAACTATTCAAATATCCTCTGATAATAATGAAAAAGAATGCATAACATTGTAAATCAACTGTACCCCCTAACATACATTTGGAAAAAAAAGAAAAAGAAAATTATAAAATAGTGAATGCCTCGTGTTAAAGACACAAGTTCTAGCTATTATGCGAGTATCCACAAGAGAAGTAGGCAGAGGATCAGTTGTGCTGGTACATAACTTGCAGCATAGCAAACTACTGAGATGTGGCACAGTTTCTGCAGAAGGAAGGGTGTTTATTTTCCATGTATTAGCTTGGCTGTGCTCAGTGACCAATGACTATTCTAATTAATCGATGTCCCAATATGTCTGGTTGATGTCCACCCATACAAGTAATTAAATATTTTTAATATCACCCCTCCTCTGCTGAGTGACTTATGGGTAAACTAATCCTTTCTCAGTTTCATAGAGAAACAAAAAATTTAAGCAGTATAGTCTTCCAAGTTCCTTTCAGCCTTTACAGTCGATCATTTGGGATCAGCAATACACATGACAGGGCTTCCCTGATATCTCAGTTGGTAAAGAATCTGTCTGCAATGCAGGAGACCTGGGTTTGATACCTGGGTTGGGATGATCCCCTGGAGGAGGGCATGGCAACCTACTCCAGTATTCTTGCCTGGAGAATCCGCATGGACAGAGGCGTCACAAAGAGTCAGACATGACTGAGCAACTAAGCACAGCACAGCACATATACATGCTAAGTAGAAGTCAAGATGAAGAGTAAAAATGCCAGAGAATGAGATTCCCAGAAAATCACAACTCAACCACTGGGTTAGAAGATACAGTATCTTCTGCAATTTAAATGGAAATTGAGAGCAGACACTACAGTCTTAAAAAGATGAGTTTCTGTATTAGACAGCTTGGGACTATGTGGAGATAGGAGCCAGCTGGTTTTGTAAAATCAATTCTGTAGAGTATGAAAACTAATGTTAAATACTTTCCTCTTTTACAAGCTTGCTCCAGGTTTCTTGAAAAGAACTGCAGAGCTAGGAATTTAAAAATGTTAAGTCTACATTTTTGTTTGTCATTTATTAGTCTTTTTTAGTAAAAAAGTGGAAATTGAGTCCAGCTGTTGAATATAAAAACACTTCAGTGGTGTAAGCAGACTACGCAAATATTACTAATTTATTATTTTATCATAGGCTATCATTCTTTGGTTCATAAACACATGGGATAGAGCATCTACTACATCCCAGGTGTTTTATTACCTCTTGGGAACACAAATAAAATACTCATACTCAAATCTTTTTTTCAGGGACTGCTTCTAGGAAAATCTAGTTTAAATTATTGTGTGTGTGTGTGCATGTGTGCATACACGTATGCATATACATGTGCACATGTTAACATGTTGGGGAAGGGTATGAGATGACATATAGGGCATTCCAGACAGTTGGAACATTATATATGGAAGAATGAAACTGGAAAATAAAAGGAATTCTAGCAAGGCCTAAAAATTTACAGAATGATTAGACAATGCAATATACATAGAGAGTGGTAGGAGGATATCTTCTGGTTGATGTTTGAAACAAGAAAATAAACAGCTTTTTGCTGTTCAGTTGTTCAGTCATGTCTGACTTTTTGTGACCCCATGGACTGCAGCACATCAGGTTTTCCTGTCCTTCACAATTTCTTTGAGTTTTCTCAAATTCATCTGTTGAATCAGTGATGCCAGCCAACCGTCTCATCCTCTGCCATCCCCTTCTCCTCCTGCCTTTAGTTTTTGCCAGCATCAGGGTTTTTTTTTTTTTTTCAATAAATTGACACTTTGCATCAGATAGCCTTCTATGGCCCATTTAAATGATCTTGTAATTTTCATGAAGGCTGTTCAGTACATTTCAGTTCAGTCACTCAGTTGTGTCCGACTCTTTGCGACCCCATGAATCGCAGCACGCCAGGCCTCCCTGTCCATCACTGATTCCCGGAGTCACTCAAACTCATGTCCATCAAGTCGGCGATGCCATCCAGCCATCTCATTCTCTGCCACCCCCTTTTCCTCCTGCTCCCAATCCCTCCCAGCATCAGAGTCTTTTCCAGTGAGTCAACTCTTCCCATGAGGTGGCCAAAGTAATGGAGTTTCAACTTTTGCATCATTCCTTCCAAAGAACACCCAAGGCTGATCTCCTTTAGAATGGACTGGTTGGATCTCCTTGCAGTCCAAGAGATTCTCGAGTCTTTTCCAACACCACAGTTCAAAAGCATCAATTCTTTGGCACTCAGCCTTCATCACAGTCCAACTCTCACATCCATTCATGACCACTGGAAAAACCATAGCCTTTAGCAACACACTGATAAAAGGATATTCCTTTCAGAGGCATTCTCTTGCATACACATGCTTTGTTTAAATAAGTTTTGCATATTATTTAAAATAATAGAGAAGTCTAAATATACTAATGAGTAGATGATAAAGGGGCAATGCCGAGATCCAGCCTCAGCAGAGTCCAAGGATATCCTCAGGATGGACGATGTTGGGGAATGAAGAAAGATAGATAAAGAGATAAAGAAAGAGACACAGGGTGACCAGGTTTCTTCGGTGAGCAAGACCCATTTATTTTATTCTTCTTAGGGCTTTTATACCCTGAGTTATACATACAGCAAGGTAAAAAATGCAGAGTCAACTCAACATTCCATCAATAATAACTTTTATCAATATCAAGTTCCTTCTTGTAAGAGTCTTATTCTCTGTACATCATCTTCTGTTCTGGAGGCCTGTTGATATTCCATGACCTCTTTTTGATAAAGTTTGGTCAGCCAGAACAATAGTTTTCCCTTAAAGTGTTTCTTCTTAAATTCTTAGCCTGCCTCACCCTTTGGAGAAGGAAATGGCAACCCACTCCAGTGTTCTTGCCTGGAGAATCCCAGGGATGGGGTAGCCTTGTGGGCTGCCGTCTATGGGGTCACGCAGAGTCGGACACGACTGAAGTGACTTAGCAGCAGCAGCAGCAGCCTCACCCTTAAAGTACAGAGTTACATTTTTATGGAGCAAAGATTCAGTGGGTTACAGCAAAGAAAGAACTTTGAGTTATCAAAGTCTAATATTGCTAATGCTAAGGCTCCTGCTTGTTATTTCTATATCTTAACTGTATGCACTCCTGGGAAAACAATGGATAAGGGATGTGAGAACTTGGCAGCAAGCATAGGCTCAACAATGTTGCAAGAGTCTGGATAAAGCTGCCAAGTAAGCTAGAATGCTAACAGGGGGATTGAAACACTCTTATCTTGTCCAGGAGATTTATAAACTAAAGCCCTAAGTTAACTCTTTCCAGAGAAATGTGGTCGGGGTCAGGCTTCTGCTAATGTCATGGGTGTCAATGGTCAGGCTTCTGCTAATGTCAGAAGAGCTGGTGAAAGACATAAAATAGTAAGACAGACAGATTCTGGTTTGGGGGTAGATGCTCGAGCAGATCCAGGGGGTCCGTCGAGTTCTGAGGCCTTGCTTATCAGGACTCTTCCGCATGACCTTGTCATGGGTCGGATGGCCCAAGGAGTCCCTCGAGTCCTGCATGAACTTGTCATGGGTGTGATCTCCCGTGCTGGCTCCTGGTAGGGCAAGATATAGGTAACAGTGATGAAGCTGCTTAAAACTGATTTATTTGATCAACATATTTTGATTTTTAATAGTAGAACAATACAAAAAAATGGAACAAAAAGCATCATGTTCACAATAGGATAAAAGGTTTCCACAGCCTTGTGTATGAGTACACTGAGCCTTTATTCTGCTTAATCTGGTCTCCTCACTGATTTTTTTCAATTAAATAAGTTCTTGTATTCTCAACTTTATGATTATTGTTTGAGGCTTCCTTTTTTGTATTTTCTGTCTTTTTATTGAAATTCTCAGTTTTTTATGCATTGCTCTCTTGACCTCAGTGGACATCCTCATAAATTTTATTTTTCATTCTTTAGTGAGTAAATCATTTATCTCCATTTCATTAGGATAGGTTTCTAAATAGTTATATTGGTTTGTTTTTGTTTTGTTTTGTTTTGTTTTGATGCATGTCCCCTTGTTTATTCTCCTTGACATTTTGTGATGGTTTCTGTGCATTACAGAAAGGAGTTACCTCTTGTAGTATTGAGAGTAGTCTTGTGTAGGAGACAAATCTTATCAATCCATCTGGCTGGAGCTCATGGTTGCCTCTCAAACCTTTACCTTTGTGATTGTCTACATCACCATCTTTGCTCTTAGCTCAGTGTATGCCGAGATGCATCAATGTCCCAAAAGCTCTGTTGCTGCTGCTGCTGCTAAGTCACTTCAGTCGTGTCCGACTCTGTGTGACCCCATAGATGGCAGCCCACCAGGNCAATTAAATTCCATGTGAATTCTGAGGCAGTATAGAAACTAATCCTCATGTCTTCAATTCTCAGCATGCTGAATGGACTGTAACTTTTTAGAAAAAGAAGGAAATGGCAACCCACTCCAGTACTCTTGCCTGGAGAATCCCATGGAGGGAGGAGCCTGGTAGGCTACATACAGTCCATGGGGTCGCAAAGAGTCAGACACGACTGAGCGACTTCACTTTCACTTTCACTTTACTGTAATTTACCAACAATGATGATTAGGCAGTATGACCTTGAAATAACTATAAACTTTGTTTTTCTGAGTGAAGTAAGAATTCCTCAGATTTAGAAATGACACTGTCATTAGGAACATATATAAATGAATATGGTCCTTCACTGTTAATATTCTTGCTGTGCTTTATTAATGGAGAATGGTGATAAGATGTTTTAGAGTTATATTAACTTTCTGACCACAAATGCTTGTTTAAATTTTACTAAAAGTGATTTAATAAATTATATTGTAGTGTCCTACAGTAGGGGTCCCCAGCCTCCAGGATCTAATACCTGATGATATAAAGTAGAGCTGATGTAACAATAACAGAAATAAAGTACACAATAAATGTAATGCACCTGAATCACCCCCAAACCATCCGCCACCAGGCCTGTCCATGGAAAAACTCTCTTCCATGAAACTGATCCCTGGTGCCAAAAAGGCTGGGGGCCACTGTCTTACAGTGTTTCCATACTTTAGGTGAAGTTTCCTCCCTCCCCTCTTAGAGGACTGAGTCTGACATTGTAAAGAGCAACAACAGAGTGGTCACCTTAAGGTTAAGAAACAGAATGGAGATACTATTTTTATCTTAGCTGACTTTGCAAACATGCCTCACTTAGAGATGGTCCCTTGTTTCAGAAAAGGCACATCGCACACTTGAATGAATTTAGATTTCTCACCTGAGGGATTGGTTCTCCTACCAAAAAGAGGGATTATAACCCTATCTAACAAGATAGTGCTATAGAAATAGGCATGTTAATTAAAAAATTAACATGCAAAAAAGATTGGCAGTCCTTGCAAGATTTGGGAAGAGAAAAAAGGAAAAAAAACACAAAACAAAACATGGTAGGGGATGGCAAAGAGTTTCACTAAGAAAAAGAAGTAGCTCAGAAGATCAGAAAACACAGATTTATGAGAAGGGGAAAAATTAATGAAGAGCTGAGAAATTTATCTTCAGTCTTTCTTTTTATGTGATATCAGGCTTCCCTGATGACACAATGGGTAAAGAATCCACCTGCAATGCACAAGACACAGGAGATGGAGGTTCAATCCTGAGAAGGAAATGGCAACTCACTGCAGTATTCTTGCCTGAAAAATCCCATGGACAGAGGAGTCTGGCAGGCTATGGTCCAAAGGGCCACAAAGAGTCTATCTGAGTGGCTGAACACACGACATGTGATATCAATCCCCCAAAATAGAATAGGTGAGTCCAACTAATAAGGCCTCTTGTGCGAAAACAGGCCTACAGAGAAAGGTGAAAAAAATCCAATTTTAAGTGCAATTGAAACATAACTAGAATCTCCCAGCCCTATCCAGTTGTATATGTGAAAAGACTCAGTCCTGCCTTGTCCCTGAGTAATGAGAACCAAGTTGGCATCACTATTAGGAACCCCACCAAAGACATTAAGAAAGAAAAAGTTTTTCAAAGTGTTGTGCTTAGATCCCTGCATCAAGATTACCTGGGATATTAAGACTCAGATCTCCATATCTTAGCTGAGAACTACCACAGCAGACTCTTTGGAAAGGTAGCTTACAAATCTGGATTTCTAATCAAAATTTTCTCACATTCCAACTCTGAAGTTGAGGACCATTGAGTTAGTATTTGGGATAAGTTTTATTTTTTTGTTTTCAAATGTTACCTCTCTATCACCTCCTTCACTTCAACATTATTAATATATTCAGGTAAACATTTCGGAAATTTTAAGATTCAGATGTCTATTAAAGATCAAAGTGGAGATGTTGAATTAGAAATTTAATAAGTATATACTTCATGGTTGGAGAGAGACAGGTTTGTGAATCAACCAGTATGGATAAAGTTTAAAGCCAAGTGACTGGAGATTCCTTGAAAAGAGAAGAGTACATAGGACAGAGCTCATGGTAGAATTACAATATTTAGAGTCAAGAAGCTGAAAGAAATAGAGCCAACAATGACAAATGAGAAGGAATGGTAGTAAAGAAGGAGGAAAACCAAGGAAGAATAATTCCTAGATGATTAAGAAAGAAAATGTTTTAGAACCTGTATGTATTATAAGGTCTTAGGAGCAACTGAAAAATCAATCTTATAGTGATGTCTCTAGAAACTTGAATATAAATGGAATTTCCATGTGTTTCCAAGTAAGGTAAGTCCCACTGAAGACATATTTATCGACTTAAAAAAATTACAAAGCACATAGGGATTACCGCCATGAGAGAAGGCCGGAAGATGGAGAAGTGGGTAGATTCTTAACTAAGAAAGAAAAAATGAAAGAGAAAATTGAAGGGGGCTTCAAAATAAGTGAATTAAAACATCCAAATAGAAAAGAAAATAAGAATAAGGGATTTGAGGGAAAGAGAACTGGCATGTTTCAATTCAAGTGAAAATCATAGAGATGAAAAATACCGTAACTGAAGAAATGCAACACATGGGTTAACAGTAGGCTAGACACCACTGAATAGAGAATTGGTAAGTTGGAAAAGTTTAGGTAATAATTCAGAAAGCAGCATAGAGGAAATTAAGAGAGGAAATAAGAAAAAGAAGGTTCCTTTGGGACTCTAAGACCCACACCTACTGGCATTCATGCTCATTAAGAGTGAGTGAGGCCTCGCTTGTGATGGGATGTCCCTTCTGTGATTCGGCTAAAAAAAGATGACTTCTGTGCTGCTAGGAGACTCCTTTTGACTTTGATGAAGCAAGTTGGTGGAGAGGTCCACGTGAAGAAGGAGGCTTCTAGCCAAAATCCGAGGAAGAACTGAGGCTCTCAGTTGCAACAACCATTAAGGAACTGAATCTTGTCAGCAATCATGTAAATAAAGTGAGTGAAGTGAAGTCGCTCGGTTGTGTCCGACTCTTTGCGACCCCATGGACTGTAGCCTACTACGCTCCTCCATCCATGGGATTTTCCAGGCAAGAGCACTGGAGTGGGTTTCCATGAGCTTGGAAGCAAATCTGTCCTCAGGTGAGCCTTCACCTGGGAGCCTAGCTCAGGCCAACACTTCAACTGAAGCCTAATGAGAGACCCTGAAGCGGAAGTCTCTGGTAAGCCATGGCCAAATTTCTGCCTCACAGAAACTGAGAAATACTAAATATGTGTTGTTTTAATTTGCTAAATTTTATAGCAATTTGTTATGCAGTGATAGGAAACTAATGCCAAGACACTGAGTGATTTTTGAGGTAACATGGTACATTGCAAAATACCTTTAATAGCATTTAAGAAATGAAACATTAGGAAATTGAACATTTTATAAAATATAAAGGGGGAAGTAATAATGTAAAATTTATATTTCTCAGAGATCACTCTGGCTGTACAATAAAATGAACTGGGAGGAAGCAAAAGTAAGTGCAAATGTACTGGGTAAAATATTTTAGATGACAATAGAATAGCCCAGGGAGAAGGCAATGGCAACCCACTCCAGTACTCTTGCCTGGAGGGTCCCATGGATGGAGGAGCCTGGAAGGCTGCAGTCCATGCAGTCGCTGAGGGTTGGACACGACTGAGCGACTTCACTTTCACTTTTCACTTTCCTGATTTGGAGAAGGAAATGGCAACCCACTCCAATGTTCTTGCCTGGAGAATCCCAGGGACAGGGGAGCCTGGTGGGCTGCCATCTATGGGGGCGCACAGAGTCGGACACAACTGAAGTGACTTAGCAGAATAGCCCAGAGAAAGCGGCAGGCAGTAGGAAGACAAAGCAGAGGTGAATTTCAGAAGCCTTAAGATATAAGAATTGATGCAAAAATAAAAAGGAATAAATTCAGCAATTGAGTTAATGTTGTAGGAAGGAACTAACAGTGGATATTTAAGAATAATTCTATTTCCAGTTGGCAATTCAACATATAAGGGTGTCCTTTATTGAGACAGGGAAATGTGATTCTGTAGTGCCTACAATATATAGAAACAGAAACATCTAAAAAGAAGTTACATTTATATGGAACCCAGGAGAAAGTGCTGGACTAAAGACAAATATTGAAAAACCGTAAGCATACTCAAGGAAAAGTGAGTGCCAGAATGATGAGACTACCTTGTGGAATGAGAAAAACTATGAGTCTACAGCAAAGATCCAGAAGAAGCCACATTAAAGGAATATTTGGCAGGAGAATAAGAAACATTAGAGATTGTGGAAGTATGGAAGTCGTGGAAAGAGTGTACCAAGGGGTCTGTGATTGGCAGTGTCCAGTGTCACTGACGTCTGAGAGTTGAAACAACTCTGAACACTTGCATAGGATTTACTGACCTAAACTTCATCAATGGACAGCTGACCCTGGATAGTCAGAGCACCAGACTCAACATGGAAAAGCTCTGGGTATAGCATTAGAAATACAAAGCTAACCATCCTCCACTGTTGAGTCTTTGAAAAATAATAAAGTAATTTTTAAGGACTTAAAAGGTTAAGGAAGATTCTGAGTCTGGGTAAGATGGAGAAAACATACTCTGCCTTGTTAACTATAATAAACAGAGCTATAAAATCTAAACAAAATGCATGAAACAGCTTTCTGAGGACTCTGGGAAGTAAACGGTAGCAGAGTGACTAGGGATGAAGAACAGAATTCAAAGTTGCACAACACCAGCAGTTAGTTTACCGTCTCTCCCTGCCTGCAGTATACTCTAGCCAACCCACAGTGTACACCAGAGTATAGACAAGGATCGCTCCAGGAGAAAATACAACCGGACGGAGGAGCCTAATAGGCTACAGTCCATGGGGACGCAAAGAGTCGGACACGACTGAGCGACTTCACTCACCCACTCACTCACTCATAGTTTGTGAGACGCAGTCAAAGCGGTGCTTAGAGGAAAGCTTACAGCATAAATGTTTGTATTAGAAAAGAAGAGAGGTCTCAAATCAATAATCGAAGCCTCTACTTTAGGAAACCAGAAAAAAAAAAAGAGCAAAATAAATGTAAAGTATGCAGAGGAAAAGAAATTAAGAAGTTAAAATGAGAAATAATTATACTGAAAACAGGAAACAATAAAGAAAATCAATGAAACAAAAACTTGTTCTTTGAAAACATCAATAAATTGATAAACCTCTAACAAGACTGACTCATAGAGAAGACACAGATTGCCAACACCAGATGAAAGAAAGAATATCACTACATACCCAGTAGACATGAAAAGCATAATGAGAAAATAAATGTGTACAACTCTTTACATCCATATTTAACAACTTAGATGAAATGACCAATTCAAACCCTAGAAAATAATGGAACTCACCCAAAATGAAATATGTTACCTAAAGTGTCCTAAAATTATAAAAGAAATTGAATTCCTACTTTTTTCTTATGAAAAAGAAATCTTCAAGATCAAATGGTTTCACCGGCATATTGAAACACTTAAAGAAAAAATTAACTTCATTTATATATAACCTCTCCCAGAAAATAGAAGAAAAAGAAACACTCCTCAAAGCACCATATGAGGCCAAAATTACTCTGATAACAAAACCAGAAAAAGATCCTACTAAAAAAGGAAACTAAAGACCAAATATTGCTCATGAATATATATGTAAACATCCTCAAGAGCATACTAGTGAATTGAATGCAGAAATATAAAAGATAATGCATAACCAAGTAAGGCTTATCCTGGGAATGTAAGGCTGCTTTAATATTTAAAAAGCAATCAACCTAATCCATCATATTGACAGTCTAATGAAGGAAAACCATATTATCACACCAACTGATGCAGAAAGAGCATTTGACAAAATTCCTATCAACTTACAGTGAAAAAAAAATAAGCAAACCAGAAATAGAAGGGAACTTCTTCAAACCTGTAAAAGACACCCACACAAAAACTCACAGCTAACAATAGGCTTACCTTCCCTCTCTTAAGAACAAGGCAATGGCACTCATCACTTCTATACAACACTATACTGAGCGAAAGTCTTGTTTATTGCCAGCAAACAAAGAAAAGGAGTAAAAGGCAAACACAGTGGAGAAGAAAAAAATAAAATTGTTCTAATTGTGGAAAGGACGACTGTCTATCTATAAAATCCTAAGGGACTCGTCAAAATTTTGATGCCACAGTGAGTTTAGCAAGTGAATAGACTGTAATATTAACCTATGAAATCAATGGCATTTCTATAAGCTAGCAATGTACAGCTGAAAACTGAATTTTAAAAAATATTTACAAGAGTTACAGAAAATAAAATACTTAGGTATAACTCTAACAAAATATGTACAGGATATATATACTGAAAACTACTAAACGCTGAGAAAGTAAAACAAAAGGAACTGACTAGACATACTGTGTTCATGAATTGTAAGGCTTTATATAATGAAGATTTAATTATCCCCAATGACAATAAAAATTCAAGCAAAATTCTACACATATAATAGATTGATTCTAAAGTAGAACAAGCAATTTTAAATGAAGAATAAAGGTGACAGAATACTACTGCCCAATTCTAGGACTTAGGATAAAGCTACAGTAATCAATATAGTGGAGTATTAGCAAAGAAAGAGGTAGATAAATCAATGAGACAAAACAGAGTTCAAAAACAGATTGATGCATGGCGAAAACCACCACAATAGTGTAAAGTAATTAGTCTCCAATTAAAATTAATTAATTAAAACAGATCCAGAGAAAATGTCACCGTTTGATTTTTTTTATAAAGATGTAAAAACAATAAAGGATAGTTTTTTTCAAAATCATATTGGAACAATCGAACATCCATTTGTAACAAAATGAATCTCTATACAAACTTCATAGACATGAACTTAATAAAGATCACAGATCCAAATATAATGTACAACTATAAAACTTCTAGAAGAAAATACAGGAGAAAATCTTTATAACTAGAGTTAGGCCATTCTACTTTATGCATCCAGAGTTACTAAAGTTGAATTTGAAATAATGAATCATAATGTACATAATCATAAAATTATGTCACCAAAATCACAATCCATGTGAGAAAAAGAATTGATCAATTGGACTGGATTGCAACAGAAAAACTTTTGCTCTGTTTAAGACACTGTTGAGAGAATGAAACAGCAAGCTAAAGAGTGGCAAAAAATAATTGCAAAATCATGTATCCAACAAGGGACTTGTAATAAGAAGAAATAAAGAACTCAAGAAATTTAACAGTAGGAAAACAAAACAAACCAATTTAAAACTAGGCTAAAGATTTGAACAGACACAAAGTCAAAGATATATGAATGGCAAAGAGGCACATGAATACTACCCCAGTAATGAAATGCATATTAAAACTGTAATATGATAACACTACGTACCTCTTAGAATTGCTAAAATGAAAAATACTAACAATACTCAGATAGTAAACAAATTGGACTGGATTGCAACAGAAAAACTTTTGCTCTGTTTAAGACACTGTTGAGAGAATGAAACAGCAAGCTAAAGAGTGGCAAAAAATAATTGCAAAATCATGTATCCAACAAGGGACTTGTAATAAGAAGAAATAAAGAACTCAAGAAATTTAACAGTAGGAAAACAAAACAAACCAATTTAAAACTAGGCTAAAGATTTGAACAGACACAAAGTCAAAGATATATGAATGGCAAAGAGGCACATGAATACTACCCCAGTAATGAAATGCATATTAAAACTGTAATATGATAACACTACGTACCTCTTAGAATTGCTAAAATGAAAAATACTAACAATACTCAGATAGTAAACAAGCTTTTGCACCAACTCTATGCATAATTGCATGTGAGTGGAATATAAAGTGGAATCAACTTAAATGTCCTACGATTGATGAATAGAAAGCAAGCTGATACATCTATACAAAGGAACATCACTCATCAATTTTAAAAAATGAATTATTGATCTGCAAAACAATTTGGATTACTCTCAAAGGCATTAGGCTAAGGAAAGGAAGACAATTGCAGAAAGTCCATTTATAGAGCATTCTTGAAAAGCAAAAACTAATACTGAAAAGAAAAAACTAGATCAGTGATTATTAGGTTATCAGTTGAGAAGCAGGGGGAGTAGAATGAAGGAGTTCTTTGGAGTGACTGAACTTTTCTGTATGCAATATGAGTACATGAATCTATAGATAAGTTAAAATTCATTGCACTATACTCCAAATAAAGGCAATAGATTATGCTATATTATGCTTTGTAAGCTTCCTTTTTCACTCAATACTGTATCAAAACATCTTTTCTCATCACTAAACGTTTATCTGTCTCATTAACAAATGATTGATAAATGTACAGAAAGTAATTTCAGAGTGGAGGGGGGAGAAAGCTAGATGTAATTGGATNTAGGCTTACCTTCCCTCTCTTAAGAACAAGGCAATGGCACTCATCACTTCTATACAACACTATACTGAGCGAAAGTCTTGTTTATTGCCAGCAAACAAAGAAAAGGAGTAAAAGGCAAACACAGTGGAGAAGAAAAAAATAAAATTGTTCTAATTGTGGAAAGGACGACTGTCTATCTATAAAATCCTAAGGGACTCGTCAAAATTTTGATGCCACAGTGAGTTTAGCAAGTGAATAGACTGTAATATTAACCTATGAAATCAATGGCATTTCTATAAGCTAGCAATGTACAGCTGAAAACTGAATTTTAAAAAATATTTACAAGAGTTACAGAAAATAAAATACTTAGGTATAACTCTAACAAAATATGTACAGGATATATATACTGAAAACTACTAAACGCTGAGAAAGTAAAACAAAAGGAACTGACTAGACATACTGTGTTCATGAATTGTAAGGCTTTATATAATGAAGATTTAATTATCCCCAATGACAATAAAAATTCAAGCAAAATTCTACACATATAATAGATTGATTCTAAAGTAGAACAAGCAATTTTAAATGAAGAATAAAGGTGACAGAATACTACTGCCCAATTCTAGGACTTAGGATAAAGCTACAGTAATCAATATAGTGGAGTATTAGCAAAGAAAGAGGTAGATAAATCAATGAGACAAAACAGAGTTCAAAAACAGATTGATGCATGGCGAAAACCACCACAATAGTGTAAAGTAATTAGTCTCCAATTAAAATTAATTAATTAAAACAGATCCAGAGAAAATGTCACCGTTTGATTTTTTTTATAAAGATGTAAAAACAATAAAGGATAGTTTTTTTCAAAATCATATTGGAACAATCAAACATCCATTTGTAACAAAATGAATCTCTATACAAACTTCATAGACATGAACTTAATAAAGATCACAGATCCAAATATAATGTACAACTATAAAACTTCTAGAAGAAAATACAGGAGAAAATCTTTATAACTAGAGTTAGGCCATTCTACTTTATGCATCCAGAGTTACTAAAGTTGAATTTGAAATAATGAATCATAATGTACATAATCATAAAATTATGTCACCAAAATCACAATCCATGTGAGAAAAAGAATTGATCAATTGGACTGGATTGCAACAGAAAAACTTTTGCTCTGTTTAAGACACTGTTGAGAGAATGAAACAGCAAGCTAAAGAGTGGCAAAAAATAATTGCAAAATCATGTATCCAACAAGGGACTTGTAATAAGAAGAAATAAAGAACTCAAGAAATTTAACAGTAGGAAAACAAAACAAACCAATTTAAAACTAGGCTAAAGATTTGAACAGACACAAAGTCAAAGATATATGAATGGCAAAGAGGCACATGAATACTACCCCAGTAATGAAATGCATATTAAAACTGTAATATGATAACACTACGTACCTCTTAGAATTGCTAAAATGAAAAATACTAACAATACTCAGATAGTAAACAAGCTTTTGCACCAACTCTATGCATAATTGCATGTGAGTGGAATATAAAGTGGAATCAACTTAAATGTCCTACGATTGATGAATAGAAAGCAAGCTGATACATCTATACAAAGGAACATCACTCATCAATTTTAAAAAATGAATTATTGATCTGCAAAACAATTTGGATTACTCTCAAAGGCATTAGGCTAAGGAAAGGAAGACAATTGCAGAAAGTCCATTTATAGAGCATTCTTGAAAAGCAAAAACTAATACTGAAAAGAAAAAACTAGATCAGTGATTATTAGGTTATCAGTTGAGAAGCAGGGGGAGTAGAATGAAGGAGTTTTTTGGAGTGACTGAACTTTTCTGTATGCAATATGAGTACATGAATCTATAGATAAGTTAAAATTCATTGCACTATACTCCAAATAAAGGCAATAGATTATGCTATATTATGCTTTGTAAGCTTCCTTTTTCACTCAATACTGTATCAAAACATCTTTTCTCATCACTAAATGTTTATCTGTCTCATTAACAAATGATTGATAAATGTACAGAAAGTAATTTCAGAGTGGAGGGGGGAGAAAGCTAGATGTAATTGGATTGAACATCAGGTGGGAGATAAATGAGAAATAACACGTGTAACAACTCTTGCAACAAACTTCAGTGTGATAAGAGAGTAGCAGTGTATTAGCAGGAGGGAAAATAGGGTTGAGGGATTTTTTTTTTCCACTATAGGAGAGGTCTGAGTACATCTAATCCTTAAAGGGAAAGAGCTAGTTGAGAAGGAGTGGTTGGAAATATCACTAAAAGAAAAAACAGTTGGAATAATCAATGGCCTGAGCCTCCCCAGAAGACTGGAGGAGTTGGGATCCGGAGTACAGTCACGGGGATGAGCCTTGGATTGGAGGGAGGTATTTCTTCCATTATAATATGGGGATTCAGGAGAGGCAGGAAGATGAAGGATGTTAATGGATTTGGCAGTGGAAGTTGAGCAAGTTTTCTTCTGACAGTTTCTATTTTCTCCATGAAGAAGGTGAAGCTATCTTATAAGAGAGAGAGGATGAGAGAGCGAAGATTGGAGATTCCAGGAGAATTGAGAAGGACTGAAAAAACTTCTTGTAAGGAATGAAAAAGAAAGTAGATATGAGATGAGTAGTAGGATTCCTCATCTTCACTGAGAGCTCAGTGACAATTTTTTCTATTTCTAAGGGACAGAGCTCCCTCACAGAATAGTGCCTAGCTTGTAGAAGATACTTAACTACATTTAAAATAAAAGTACGTTTATCATAGGAACGGCATTTACAGGACAATAACCAGTTTTGATGGTCATAAAATTCCACAATTGAAATTTCATGCTGGATGTGACCCTGATAATCTCTGAAGAGATACATAACAAAGGAAAGAGAAAATATGTAACATCACAATGTGATTTTATGATTATGTACATTATGATTCATTATTTCAAATTCAACTTTAGTAACTCTGGATGCATAAAGTAGAATGGCCTCACACACACCCTCTCAGAATCAATCCTATGGATTGCAGCTGTTTAAATCAGTGTCCGTGACTTGGGAAAGGAACAAAGGATGAAACAGTGGTCCCAAAGAGACCTGAAAAAGTGAACAATCAAAAAAGGGCAACTTCGTTTTCTGATCATTCTGTAAAAGGACAATCATTGTTTTTCAAGGATTGCCAGCACTTTCTTCTCTAGAAAAGAAACGCAAATGGATAACATCAAGGAAGTCCCTTGGGCATTTCTACATGAGATACGACAAGGTTCTCATTTGATTTGTAAATGCCTCTCAGGAAAAGTTAAAAAGACATAAGTACCAGTAAAAGTTTACTTAGAAAATACCAGTTAATAGAATTGAGAAAGGAAAGAAGCATGCTCTTAAAAAGAAGCAATGGTTTAAGAGAAAAGAGACGTAGATTGTATCTTTAACACCCACCACACCCTGTCTATTAGAACTTGAGTTACGGGTCCTCAGCCTCGCTGAGTCTCAGTTTTCTCATCAGAAAATGAAGGTGGTTCTTGTATTACAGGTCTACAACCAGATTTAAAATGTACTTACAAGAGAGCCCAGTACATTCTTTAAAGTGAGCCTCAATTCAGTTAAATTTCCCATGGTGCTGATTTTTCTCTATAAGGAGGACTTTCAGAAGGGCTATCCTTGGATGGAAGGAGTCTAACATTAAAACAACTCTTCCAGTTGTTCTGTAAAACTACTTACTACTGTTAATGCTAACCCATGAAGTCTCCACGGCACTGATCTCTAGTTAGAAGCACCCACAGTACCAACAATGAATCTTCCTGGTGAAGTAAAACAGCCTTCCCAAGATGCACCAACTGAGGTGTATTAGGATAACCTTCCTGGTATAACAGATACTCATTGGTACTAATCTTATTAGAAAGGTACACTGCTGCTGCTAAGTCACTTCAGTCGTATCCGACTCTGTGCGACCCCATAGACGGTAGCCCACCAGGCTCCCCCGTCCCTGGGATTCTCCAGGCAAGAACACTGGAGTGGGTTGCCATTTCCTTCTCCAATGCATGAAAGTGAAAAGTGAAAGTGAAGTCGCTCAGTCGTGTCCGACTCTTTGCGACCCCATGGACTGCAGCCTACCAGGCTCCTCCACCCATGGGATTTCCCAGGCAGGAATACTGGAGTGGGGTGCCATTGCCTTCTCCGAGCAAGGTACACTAGTGTTGTGAAAATTCCATTATGGCTCTGTCTATATATATTAACATAAAGCTAATTTTGCAAAATTCAGTTTGTGTTTTAGTTATGTTCTTAAACACGTGTTATATTATGTATGCATATATTTATATGTGGACACACTTGTTTTGTATCCTGATACCAAATAATCAATTTGATAAAAAAAAGTTCATCTTCAGACCAGTAAATGAATCATAAAAAGTAAAATAATGCGTGCATGTGTCCTTAGTTACTTAGTCGTGTCTGACTCTTTGCAGCCCCATGGAAGAGCCCTCCAGATGCCTCTGTCCATGGGATTTCCCAGGCAAGAATATTAGAGTGAATTGCCATTTCCTTTTGCAGGTGATTTTCCTGATTCAGGGATGGAGACTTGTGTATACCGAGTCTCCTGCAGTGCAGGCAGATTCTTTACTCACCGAGCCATTGTTTCTAAAAGATAACAATTATAAATTTTAATTGAATTATATACATAAAAATTTTAAGCAATCATGGGCCCTCCCATGATTACCATGATTTACCAAAAGGCCCTCCCTTTTGGTAAAAGAGCTTGCTACCAAAAGAACACTCCCTTCCAGAAATGTTTTTTTCCTAAAATCTAGTCTATGCCCTAGTCTTTAGGATATAAAAACATAAGTCCATGAGGAAGCTCTGTGTCTTCTCCTAACTTTATTTAAATGCTTCAAGTGTTTGACCAGTGATATATCTAGTATATCAATAATAAAAATT
>SJYX01015226.1:154997-165677 GCA_006410675.1 Oreotragus oreotragus | reverse complement strand
TGTTTTGTATCCTGATACCAAATAATCAATTTGATAAAAAAAAGTTCATCTTCAGACCAGTAAATGAATCATAAAAAGTAAAATAATGCGTGCATGTGTCCTTAGTTACTTAGTCGTGTCTGACTCTTTGCAGCCCCATGGAAGAGCCCTCCAGATGCCTCTGTCCATGGGATTTCCCAGGCAAGAATATTAGAGTGAATTGCCATTTCCTTTTGCAGGCGATTTTCCTGATTCAGGGATGGAGACTTGTGTATACTGAGTCTCCTGCAGTGCAGGCAGATTCTTTACCCACCGAGCCATTGTTTCTAAAAGATAACAATTATAAATTTTAATTGAATTATATACATAAAAATTTTAAGCAATCATGGGCCCTCCCATGATTACCATGATTTACCAAAAGGCCCTCCCTTTTGGTAAAAGAGCTTGCTACCAAAAGAACACTCCCTTCCAGAAATGTTTTTTTCCTAAAATCTAGTCTATGCCCTAGTCTTTAGGATATAAAAACATAAGTCCATGAGGAAGCTCTGTGTCTTCTCCTAACTTTATTTAAATGCTTCAAGTGTTTGACCAGTGATATATCTAGTATATCAATAATAAAAATTAAAAAAAAAAAAACCCGCAGTAACTAGTCTTATTTTTATAGAACTGCTTCTATTTTTTCTATGTAGGAAAGGGCCTGAATCTTACAACAATAAGGAAAGATTTTTATTAAGGCATCTTGCCAACTTTTCCTGCATGTTCTTTGATATAAACACTCCTTCATATTTCCTCAAATATCCTGTTAGAACTAACATGGTTCCTACTCCCACTTAGAGCCCACTGTAACTACTCTGGGAGTCCCTCCATTCTTCCTATTTATCTCTTCCATCCAAAGTTGAGCTGCATGACAGAAAACTCTATCTGGAAGCCGCAGAAATGGACAGCCATTTCAGCAAACATCCACTGTGTGCCATGTGCCAGTGGTAAAATTATAATGAAAGGATTTCATGTTTCCTGGGTTTTGCCAAGCTTTAGTAGCCATATGTTTCATCTGATAAATTAGTATTACAGAGTGAAATTTAATACAGTTAGGACAGCACCCTTGGGGCAGTGTGACTAGACAGAAGTCATAAAGAAGTTAGATTAAGACCACAGCCTCAGACTCTGCTGGAGGAAGTGAGATTTATATTGCTCAACAGAAGCAGTCAGATGCTTCCCAGTTCCTGAAGAACTGAGTTGAAAGATGCTTGGAGGAGAGGTTGACAAGAGTGAAAGTTACTATCTCTTCAACTCTACACAGCAGTTAAGAGAAGATCTTCATCAAGATATGCCCTCTTGGGAAATGCAGAAGTGGGGAAAAATGATCATACAGCTAGAAAGCTAAGTAACACTAGCCTCTGCAGAAATCATAGAAATTGAGTTCCATATGCATTTATAGAGTGATAAAGCTCTAAATATACTTGCAAAATGTAATTTTTATGCTTCATTGTTATGCAAGCATTTAAAATATTTGTATTTATAAATATAGAGATTATAAACTATTATCATCTTTTTTATAGTAGAATTCTCCAAATGACTTGAAAGCTGTACTTCAATTGCAAGAAAAAGAAAAATATCTGTTTTAAGAATAATTCTCATAGTAGATTAGGAATTATATTAAAAAATAGCAAAATGAATATTAGAACAGATAAACAATTACAATATTTTCATAGTAATGACACTATGCTGTGCTGTGCTCACTCAGTCTTGTCCAGCTCTTTATGACCCCATGGGCTGTAGCCCACCAGGCTCCTCTGTCCATGGGATTCTCCAGGCAAGAATACTGGAGTGGCTTGCTGTGCCCTCCTCCAGGAGATCTTCCTGACTCAGGAATCAAACGTGTGTCTCTTAAGTCTCCTGCATTGGCAGGCAGGTTCTTTACCACTAGCAACACCTGGGAAGNCCATGGGCTGTAGCCCACCAGGCTCCTCTGTCCATGGGATTCTCCAGGCAAGAATACTGGAGTGGCTTGCTGTGCCCTCCTCCAGGAGATCTTCCTGACTCAGGAATCAAACGTGTGTCTCTTAAGTCTCCTGCATTGGCAGGCAGGTTCTTTACCACTAGCAACACCTGGGAAGCCCCAGTAATGATACTACAGAGAGTAAGAAAGGAGGTCCATGGCGGCCACTTGAAGGAATCTTGTCCTGGTCTCCTCTGCCTGTATTTAGGGATTTGAGGAGCACAGGGCACTTGGTGGGTCCTTCAGGTCAACACCTCTACTCCATCCTGTCCTGGTCCCTTCATCCATCACTTGAAATTAACACCACTGGTCAAAGGTACTGCTTTCTCAGCAGACACTGCTTTTTTTTTCCCACTGTTCTTTGAAAAAAATGAACATTTGCTAGGGAAAGACCATACAATTAACAGCTATTTTTATCAGGAGTAGATCACTGTGCCACATCTTTCCTAAAATAGTGCTAGTGGAGGAGACACCTCTCTTGAAATGGGAAGTAAGAAGAACACACTTTAATTGGGGTGGAGAGGAAGGAGAAGGCAAGAGGTTGAGACAGCCTGAGAACAGAGCTCCAGAGAGTGAGCTTCAAGACATCAAGGGAAGGGTTGGGGGAGCGGGGAAGGGGCTGCCAGCAGTGGGGGCTGATGCCTTAGGCTGAAGTATGGGAGACCCAAAGAACTTTTGCTTCAGGCTCAGGGCAGGACTGGTTTGGAGGCACAGACTCTGTACCTATGGTGAATTTATGGTCGACTCAGCAGAACTTAACGTTAAGGGAGGTGGGTTGCTTGATCCACAGAATGCATATATGGCAACTCTGATTTCATGAAGCCCACTCCCTCCCCTCCCACATACACACCTCAAAGGTATATGGGCAAGGCTCTCACAGTGGAGTATGCAAACCATGCAATGCACAGAGTTTGCAAGTTGTCCGTGGACATGCAGAAGGTTCAACATCAGAAGTGGGATATTTTGGCTCCTGTTGGATGTTGTGAATTCAGGTAGTTTGTAGAGTGAGACAGCAGGAGGGGTGATACTACAAATTCTACCCCAAACCTAAGACTGAAGGTCTTTACCAGAAGGGAAGTTGCCCATAATTGCAGCACGTCTGGTGGCTATGGAGTTATTTTTCTCTCATGTTCTCCAGTTTGGAAAACAGCATTCATTGCTTCCAACACTAGCTTACTAGTTATGAGCAATTTTTAATTAATAAGGCAAAAGTTTACTAGTATTTTCTTTTTAATAGAGGTACAAAAATTAGATTTTCAGGGCAGGGACTCTTCACAAAAAGAAGGCTTCAGAGTGGATTTCTTTTTAATGGGCGATAGTCAAGAAGGCAATGGCACCCCACTCCAGTACTTTTGCCTGGCAAATCCCATGGATGGAGGAGCCTGGTGGGCTGCAGTCCATGGGGTCGCTAAGAGTCGGACACGACTAAGCGACTTCACTTTCATTTTTCACTTTCATACATTGGAGAAGGAAATGGCAACCCACTCCAGTGTTCTTGCCTGGAGAATACCGGGGACGGGGGAGCCTGGTGGGCTGCCGTCTATGGGGTCGCACAGAGTCGGACATGACTGAAGCGACTTAGCAGCAGCAGCAGCAGCAGCAGTCAATGTGCACACTTTTTCCTTTTCAAATATGGAACCTGAAATATAGGACCAATGAAAGTTTTCACATGCTAATATGATAATTCTCACAACTATTGCCATTGAATATATGCAGTGTTCCAGCCCCATGCTGTGGGCCTTATGAATTAGCTCCTTAAATCCTTAAACCACCCCTATGAGGTAGTTACCATGGTATTAGCCTTTTATTCTGATAAGAAAAGGGAAGCACAGGGAATTTAAACAGTAAATAGCAGAGATGGGATTCAAGCCCAGGAAGTCAGATTCTAGAGCTTAATTTTTCTATTTTTACTCTGCTACATCAGTTAGAGTATATTTTTGCTGTTTCTTTAGTACAAGCATACTATTTCAGACAAACTTTCTATCCTAAAGGGTGAGATGATTATACTATAGAAAGCAATTGGGATAGAGATTAGTACGTCATAGGGATTAAATAGACCTGGTGGCTCAGACAGTAGAGAATCTGCCTGCAATTCGGGAGACCTGATTTCAACAGAAGGGAATGGCTGGCTACCCACTCCAGTATTCTTGCCTGGCGAATTCCACAGGCAAAGGAGCCTGCTGTGCTGCAGTCCGTAAGGCCACACAGAGTCGGATATGACTGAGCAACTAACTTTCACACTTAGCACATCACAGGAATTTAGGAAATAGTCATTTGTATTGTCCTTCTTTTCTTATAATGAAATCCATTTGTCTCTTCCCTATAAATCCAATGTTTATCTAGAGAGGAGACCCTTTTGTTATATTTTCATAGCTTCAGTTAATGTTCAGGTTTAGGAATTACAAACAACCTGATAGATGTTATAATCCAAGCTCTCTAAGAATCAGCCACTCCCATTTTGAGGAAATAGTCACTCAGAAAAGACCAGTGAACACCTGATGGGGAATCTTGATGCTCTGGAGATACAGAGGGACCCAGGAATGCCAAGAGCCCTGCCCAACTGGACCAGACCTGTGAGCACCTGTGAGAATTCCGCTAGGGAGCTTCTTAACTGTCATGGAGTGTCCTGAGGCACTGAAACAGCCAACCCCCCAAGAACACAGTTTTGCATATCAGAGGTTAGCACCATGAAAAAGTTTCCATAGTTGAATTCTGATTTTTCTGATGGATTGCAGCTCTCCCAGGGAGCCAGACTGGAGCTATACATGGTAGGTCACCTGAGATAAAATCAGCAGGATAGACTCTTTAGATCAAGTGGGGCTGGATAGCAAGGTCTGGGTATTAGGGAGTGATGAGTCGTCTCTTGAACAGCCGAAGGCTGTGCTTGACAGTCCCCAGTAAAAGGTCTTCCCGTCTCCATGTCCCTCCTTGCTTTCCCTTTACGTTCAGACACTCCTATCTTCTCCAGTGCCCACAGTGCCCAGTGCCCTCCANCCTGATGGGGAATCTTGATGCTCTGGAGATACAGAGGGACCCAGGAATGCCAAGAGCCCTGCCCAACTGGACCAGACCTGTGAGCACCTGTGAGAATTCCGCTAGGGAGCTTCTTAACTGTCATGGAGTGTCCTGAGGCACTGAAACAGCCAACCCCCCAAGAACACAGTTTTGCATATCAGAGGTTAGCACCATGAAAAAGTTTCCATAGTTGAATTCTGATTTTTCTGATGGATTGCAGCTCTCCCAGGGAGCCAGACTGGAGCTATACATGGTAGGTCACCTGAGATAAAATCAGCAGGATAGACTCTTTAGATCAAGTGGGGCTGGGTAGCAAGGTCTGGGTATTAGGGAGTGATGAGTCGTCTCTTGAACAGCCGAAGGCTGTGCTTGACAGTCCCCAGTAAAAGGTCTTCCCGTCTCCATGTCCCTCCTTGCTTTCCCTTTATGTTCAGACACTCCTATCTTCTCCAGTGCCCACAGTGCCCAGTGCCCTCCACGTGGACCTGGAGCCCAGTGATCTAGAAGTTCCATAAGCTACAAATAGCAAGCAGGAGAGTGTCAGTCAGTCAGCAGAGGAGAGGTCTTACTAGAGTAGCAGTCCTAACAGAGGTTCTTAGAGCTATGAGTTGCAGCCCCGCTCACACGTCTGAACTTCTCACACTGCATCTGTGCCAGTGAGACTGGTCAAAGAGGCAGCTCCTAGGACAAGTCTGGGCCATCTGCTAAGCAACACAGTGACATAAGAGCTAGATATTTCAGATCTATGGTGTTTAGCAAAAGGTGAAAAGGTTATCTATTTTCAATTACCATGAGGTGAGCCCAAGAAAAATTTGCATTTTACTAATATATTCACTTAAATAAGGATTTGCTGAAGACATGATAGATAGATAATACATTTAGATGCTTATAGGTAAGGCATTAGGAGAGAGACTAGGGGAGAGGTGAATTTGGAGGAGGAGAAGTATGTTAAACTATTTTATTGAGGGGTTCGGTGTGGGGTGTTGAAGAAGGACTAGGAGAATGAGATCTGACATCCTGGGCCTGGCCAGGCTCTCTTCAGCCTCTCAGTGGCCAGAAGAAATAGGTGGATGCTTTGAAACTTCAAAATCCATCACAAACCTGCCCATTAGTAAGGCTCAGACCAAAGAGAGAGGAATTATGCAGATAAGATCCAACTGAAAACAAGATTGGAATACAGAATCTCTCTTGCACATGTATGCTTCTCTAGCATTGGCTCAAACACAAAAAGAATGAGAAATTGCTCCAAGATACTGGTTGATCATTTAGCATCTGACCTCTCCCAGCCCTAGTCAAATAATACCTAACACTTACATGGCACTTACTAAGACAGCACAGTCTATTTTACATTACATTATCCTATTTAACACACAACAACAACTCTATAATACATGGTCTCCATTTTTAAAAGAAGAAATTGAGATGTGGAAAGATGAAGAAATTTACTCCAAGTTATAGAGAGATAGTAGGGATTCCCTCATAGCTCAGTTGGTAAAGAATCTGCCTATAATGCGGGAGACCGAGGTTCAAACCCTGGGTCAGGAGGATCCTCCCTGGAGAAGGAAATGACAATCCACTTCAGTATTTTTTCCTGGGAAATCTCATGGACAGAGCCTTGGGAACTGTAGTCCATGAAGTCACAAGAGTCAGACACAACTCAGGGACTAAACCACCATAGAGATGGTGAGTGACCACGCCTGGATCTGAAACTGATCACCATATACATGCTCTTAACTGCTACAGTACTCTGCTAAGCATTATCTAAAAATATGGCATTTTCTCCTTTATTTCAATTTTCTCTTAACTTTTCTGCTTAAGCTATTTCATTTTCTTCCAGGGAGAATAAAAATACTGTCTTGAATCAACAAGAGACCAAGAAAGTGAATTACTTTAAAATCACAGTCTATAAATTTATATTTATAGATTGATGGCCTTGCGGACTAACTCATCATGATATAATGTTTGGCACAGTTTATATTGAGCCTCTTCCCCAGGTAAGTGAAAGTTTCCCAGTACTGGGAGCTGACTTTGTGTAGTTATGCCCATCGCCTCATTTCCCCTCCAGTCTCCGTCAGGAATTGAATCACTACTGTAGTGAAATAGAAGAGTTTTACTTTGTACATGTTGCTGTATAGGCCAGTAAATCACTGTGAGATACTCTTACTCTGTGCTCATTCACTGCTCTTTTTCAAAGAAACAGTAGTTTAGGCTCTCTTAAGCCCTTATGCACATTTAAGTCAGTAAATGGACATTGCTTCACATCCGAACTAAGACAGAAAATAGTTCATGCCCCTACTGAACTTAGCATCTACTTCAGTGTAATTAGACATATTGATCTAGACTGCTGTTTCAGGTAAACAGTTTTGTTTTGTTGTTGGTCCCTGTCATTGAAATTTTCATGGATATCAACATCTTAATAAAATGAAATCAAATAAGGTTTGATTATGAGAAAAATCTAGATTGTCATTATAAGTAGAAAATTATCTTAATGGAAAGTGCTACTATTCACAACATAAATTTGCTAATTGTCATTCTGTGGCAAATATCTCAATAGCAGACACTTACAGCTACATTATTTGGTGAGCAGGAATTAGGAAACCTGATCTTAAAATAATATTTTACCGTTAAAATGTTTCAAGCTATTAAAATCCTTCGTGTTGAGAAATATCAAAGCCACTCTAAGTGTGTCAGCATTTGTAAGTGCTTTGAAGATGAAGAATGCATTTATGGCCAAGTAGGATCTTTAAAGGAAAAACAGCTTTCTCTACCTTTTGAACTAGACTTTACAAACAGCTTTTAAGAGATTTAACAATATATTTACCATGAAACATAACATCCATGTTATCACTAATAATAATGGCAATAAATGAGTTCTTGATGTGTGACCCCATCATCTCAGAAGAAGTGACTTTTTTATTATTCATCAACCACTCTCCATTCTCCAAGTAAAAGCATAGCTCCCATAAAGGCTTAATAAAGACTTTATCTATACATAAAAAAGAGAAAAATTGTATAAAACCATCCAATACTCAGAAATTTTCTGTGATGGTTTGGATTTTGGTAGGGGGAGCAAAGGAAGGTTGGATTATTTTTTATTTATGCTTATTGAGCCCACTGCCTCAAACTCCCACCTGATTTTAAATGTGTAGGTGGCTCATGTTTGTTATTTCAAGATAGCTGATCAGTAATCATAGTTAGGGGTTCTGGGTCCATTCTTTAGTGCACAGCTATCATGTTATGTATCTTGTCTAATTCTTTTATCTCTTTAACATAAACACATTCATCTCCCTCCCATCCTAAAGTACTGATAGAAAATCATATAGGAATGTCTATCCATCTAGGAGGAGTTCAACACACACCACTAGAATAAGCATCATGCTCCCAGAACACAAACTTATCTTAAACAGAATATGTTTAAATGAAAGCTATTCTGTCCCATTTCCACTGCTTTGTAACTAGTAAATACACATTGGATTGAAAGGGCAGTAGTAAAGTCAATTCTTCTCTTTATGATCATGAAAGTGAGATATAATCTCTTTGTAAATATAAATTAATCAAAATTTATTTTGCCAAATACATCCTGAATATATTTATTGAGTGCAACATTTATTGATGGTATACTGGATAACAAGCACAGTTCTATTAATATGTTATTAGTATACAGAGATAAAAGCTACAATTCTCTTATTGTTCTCAAAAAAACCAAAAACACCTCAGGTTAAAAGCATTAATAGTGAAATACACAGAGCCTCAAAGGAAAACCTAGGAAAGCTACTTGGATGAGATGGGGTTCAAGGAAGGGTTCTCAAAGTAAGCAATGCTCAACTACGATTTAAAGTTGGAGAAAAATCATCTAGAAAATGAAGCAGAGTTGGATACTTAAAATAAATAGAACAGTATGTGTAAAGGATGAGAAGCATGGCAAACCAGTGATATTTGCTTTTAGTATCATAACAGTGGGCAAAGCAGAACATGATAGTAGGAAATAAGGATGGAGTTGGGAAATACCTGATAGTAAAGGACTTCCCCTGCTAATGAGTTTGAGTCTACCCTAAGAGAAAAGGAAATGGCTGTATTAGAGAATACAAAGTGAGAATGTGATCGCGTATGCTTCTTTCCAGTTGTACCAGGCTTGGGTGACTGTGGGGGACTCTCATGTTATTCACAATGATAGAATATATAGAAATAAAAGAAGTTGTTATGGGAAGTGCTGAGCATTAACAGCCAGATTCCTGATACTTGTGGGATCTCCAATGACTCCTAGGTAATTGTAGTGATAGGACTGGAGAGCAGGAGAAATATCTGAGATAGAAATATGGATTTCAGCTTTGCTATGTAGGCCTGAATATAAACATCCACAGAGAAAGTATACAGGGATAAGAGAGAAAAAAAGACCTAGGACATATAAATTCTACAGAGCACAAACCTGTTAAAGAATGCTCAGAGAAAGACCTGAAAGTGCAGCTGAGAAATGACTAGTTAGATAAGAGAGAAGCTATTGAGGAAACCAGTGGCTATCCATGGGAATCAATAAGAAGAATTTTCAAAATTAGATTTAATCTAATCTCAATATTCATTGATAAGGAAAAGATAAATTACCACCATAACTATGTGGAACCATAATTAGAATTGAGGAATTTGCTGTATGACTCAGGGAACTCAAACTGGGGCTCTGTAACAACCTAGAGAGGTGGGATAGGGAAGATGGAAAGGAGGGAGGGGACATATGTTTATCTACGACTTACTCATGTTGATGTTTGGCTGAAACCAACACAATCCTGTAAAACAAACACACTCCAATCAAAAAATAAATAAATTTAAAATTAAGAAAAAATGATTAGCGTTGGTAGGAAAGTAGATGAGAAACAGAGGAGAAGTCTGAATGATAGATAATACATTCATCATTATCTGGGTTGTGGATAAAACACTCCAGAATTTTTACAAGGTGCTAGTCAGGGTGTCATTTCCAATAGAATAAGCAGTCTCCATGGTTCTAGGAATGTGTGGTCTCAAATATACATACATCTATCTTCTTAAATGCTAAAGATGCAGACATTATCATAGTCATTCCCATAGGTATAAAGCACTTTACAAAGAATTAAAAATATAGCCAACCAACAAGGCATTTGGGCTCTTACAGCATCTGGCAATCAGTTGGAAGGACTTTGCCACTGAGTTCATCGATAGTTAAAGCCCATCCCCAGTTGCTCTTCATTTCCCAAAGTAGCAAAGTCTGCTTGAGATTGTATGTCCCCTGGGTATGTGAGACTTCTGGGGAGCAACTTAATTTTTGGGTAAATGAGCTCTGCTGAAATCCATTCTGGAAGTGGCTAAGTTGACTAGGTGCCTTGCATGAGTGCCAAGAAGAAATTAAATGCAAAAAGAGGAGACTAGAAATATTACTGTGTTGTTTTTATTTATTCAATGTATTTAGCTAATCTTTAGTAGCTTTTATGCCTGGCACTGCTCCTCTCCCAGTGCTAGGATGGTCAGGATCTGCTATAGAAATAGCAGTAAACAAAATAGACAAATACCTGATAGCACATATGAAAAGTCAAAGTGAAAGTCGCTCAGTTGTGTCCACTCTTTGTGACCCCATGAACTATACAGTCCATGGAATTCTCCAGGCCAGAATACTGGAGTGGGTAGCCTTTCCCTTCTCCAGGGGATCTTCCCAACCCAGGGAT
>SJYX01015226.1:74598-135583 GCA_006410675.1 Oreotragus oreotragus | reverse complement strand
AGTTCATGATCTGAGCCACAGTCAGCTCCTGGTCTTGTTTATGCTGACTGTATAGAGCTTCTCCATCTTTGGCTGCAAAGAATGTAATCAGTCTGATTTTGGTGTCAGCCATCTGTCATGTCCATGTGTAAAGTCTTCTCTTGTGTTGTTGGAAGAGGGTGTTTGTTATGACCAGTGCACTCTCTTGGCAGAACGCTATTAGCCTTTACCTTGGTTCATTCTGTACTCCAAGGCCAAATTTGCCTGTTACTCTAGGTGTTTCTTGACTTCCTACTTTTGCATTACAGTCCCCTCTAATGAAAAGGATATCTTTTTTGGGTGTTAGTTCTAGAAGGTCTTGTAGGTCTTCACAGAACTGTTCAACTTCAGCTTCTTCAGCATTACTGGTCAGGGCATAGACTTGAATTACCATGATATTGAATGGTTTTCCTTGGAAACGAACGGAGATCGTTCTGCCATTTTTGAGATTGCATCCAAGTACTGCATTTTGGACTCTTGTTGACCATGATGGCTACTCCATTTCTTCTAAGGGATTCCTGCCCAGAGTAGTAGATATAATGGTCATCTGAGTTAAATTCACCCATTCCAGTCCATCTTAGTTCGCGGATTCCTAGAATGTCGATGTTCACTCTTGTCATCTCCAGTTTGACCACTTCCAATTTGCCTTGATTCATGGACCTAACATTCCAGGTTCCTTTGCAATATTGCTCTTTACAGCATTGAACCTTGCTTCTATCAACAGTCCCATCTGCAGCTAAGTGTTGTTTTTGCTTTGGCTCCATCCCTTCATTCTTTCTGGAGTTATTTCTCCACTGATCTCCAATAGTATGTTGGGCACCTACCGACCTGGGAAGTTCATCTTTCAGGGGATGAAGATACGGGAGTCCTATATTTTTTGCCTTTTCATATTGTTCATGGGGTTCTCAAGGCAAGAATATTAAAGTGGTTTGCCATTCCCTTCTCCAGTGGACCACATTCTGTCAGACCTCTCCACCATGACCCACCCATCTTGGGTGGCCCCACAGGGCATGGCTTAGTTTCATTGAGTTAGACAAGGCTGTGGTCCATGTGATCAGATTTGCCTGTTGTCTGTGATTGTGGTTTCAGTCTGTCTGCCCTCTGATGCCCTCTCTCAGTGCCTACCGTCTTACTTGGGTTTCTCTTACCTTGGACGTGGGGTATCTCTTCATGGCTACTCCAGCAAAGCACAGCTGCTGCTCCTTACCTCAGAGGTGGTTTTAGAAAAGGAAGAGGAACCAGAGATCAAATTGCCAACATCTGCTGGATCATCAAGAAAGCAAGAGAGTTCCAGAAAAACATCTATTTCTGCTTATTTACTATGCCAAAGCCTTTGACTGTGTGGAATACAATAAACTGTGGAAAATTCTAAAAGAGATGGGCATACCAGGCCACCTGACCTGCCTCTTGAGAAACCCATATGCAGGTCAGGAAGCAACAGTTAGAACTGGACATGGAATAACAGACTGGTTCCTAATTGGGAAAGGAGTATGTCAAGGCTATATATTGTCACTCTGCTTATTTAACTTCTATGCAGAGTACATTATGAGAAACACTGGGCTGGATGAAGCACAAGCTGGAATCAAGATTGCCAGGAGAAATATCAATAACCTCAGATATGCAAATGACACCACCATTATGGCAGAAAGTGAAGAAGTAAAGAGCCTCTTGATGAAAGTGAAAGAAAGTGAAAGTGAAGTTGTTCAGTTATGTCTGACTCTGCAACCCTGTGGACTCTAGCCAAAAGGCTTCTCCATCTGTGGGATTCTCCAGGCAAGAATACTGGAATTGGTTACCATTTTCTTCTCCAGGGGATCTTCCCGACCCAGGGATCGAACCCAGGTCTCCCTCATTGGAGGCAGGCGCTTTAACCTCTGAGCCACCAAAAGTTGGCTTAAAAGCTCAACATTCAAAAAACTAAGGTCATGGCATCTGTTCCCATCACTTCATGGCAAATAGATGAGGAAACAGTGGAAACAGTGGCTGACTTTAGTTTTCTGGGCTCCAAAATCACTGCAGATGGTGATTTCAGTCATGAAATTAAAAGATGCTTACTCCTTGGAAGGAAAGTTATAACCAGCCTAGACAGCATATTAAAAAGCAGAGATATTACTTTGTCAACAAAGGTCCGTCTAGTCAAGGCTATGGTTTTTCCAGTGGTCATGTATGGATGTGAGAGTTGGACTATAAAGAAAGCTGAGTGCTGAAGAATTGATGCTTTTGAACTGTTGTGTTGGAGAAGACTCTTGAGAGTCCCTTGGACTGAAAGGAGATCCAACCAGTCTGTTCTAAAGGAGGTCAGTCCTGGGTGTTCATTCGTAAGACTGATTTTGAAGCTGAAACTCCAATACTTTGGCCACCTGATGCGAAGAGCTGACTCACTGGAAAAGACCCTGATGCTGGGAAAGATTGAGGGCAGGAAGAGAAGGGGATGACAGAGAATGAGATGGCTGGATGGCATCACTGACTCAATGGACATGGGTTTGGCTGGACTTTGAGAGTTGGAGATGGACAGGGAGGCCTGGCGTGCTGCAGTTCATGGGGTTGCAAAGATTTGGACACGACTGAGCAAATGAACTGAACTGAACTGAAGCCTCCTTCCCTTCTTCCTTTTGGATTATTGAACAATTTTTAATATTCTATTTAAAATTTTAAAATTTAAACTCATTTTAAATTTACCTATTGGCCTTTTAGAGTTTCCCTGGTGGCTCAGTGTTAAAGAATCCACAATGCAGGATACATGGGTTTAATCCCTGGGTCAAGAAGATCCCCTGGAGAAGGAAATGGCAACCCACTCCAGTATTCTTGTCTGGGAAATCTCATGGACAGAGGAGTCTGGCGGGCTACAGTCCATAGTGTCACAAAGTGTTGGACTTGACTTAGCAACTCAACAACAGCACTGGCCTTTTGGCTAACTCTCTTTGTATCATTTCTTCAACAGTTACTCTAGGTAGCAAAATGCACATACCTTCCATTCACAACCTACTTAGAGTTCTGCTGTTATTTTAAGTAAAGAAGAAGATTTATACCCATATAAGTTCCTTGGACCTGCCCTTCTAATTATCATATATATTACTTTTATATACATTGAAATCCATTATAAACATGATAATTTTTGCTTTTAACAGTAATACATGCTTTAAAGATCTTTAAAAATATAGTCCTTTATATTTACCCATATACATACCATTTATCCTGCTTTACTGATGTTTAATTGGTGTACAAAAAAACTGCTCATGGTTAATCTTCTAAGTAACATGGTTTTTTTTCTTGCTTTCAAGATTATTTTCTTTACTTTTGAATTTCAGCAGTGATGTGTCTTGGTAAAAGTTTTTTCATTTGTTTTAGTTTATAATATTTGGAGTTAGCTTCTTGAATCTATAAATTTATAATTTTGTCCACATTTAGGAAAGTTTTTGCCATTTCTTAATATACATTATCTGCACCCATTTTCTCTCTTTCTTCGATTCCAATTATATGAATATTAGTACTTTTGATTTTGACCTGATAGAGAATCCACCTGATAAAGAATCAGCTGGTAAAGAATCCTCTTGCAAGGCCAGAGACCTGGGTTCGATCCCTAGCTTGGGAAGATCCCCTGGAGAAGGGAACGGCTACCTACTCCATTATTCTGGCCTGGATAATTCCACGGACTGTTTAGTCCTTGGGGTCTCAAAGAGTTGGGTATGACTGAGTGACTTTCGCTTTTGCTGAAGTTCTGCTCATATTTTTTTTTTTCTCTCAGTTCTTTAGATTGTATCTGTTTTTCTACTGTAATTTTATAGCAGCAAGCTCCACTCACTAGTTCTTTGTTCCAGAAGAACTGCATGTTTCTTAATGGAATCCATGATGCCCTCTTTGCTAACTGCCACAAAAATGAGTAGTTTACACCGTCTATGCCATTCCCTTCAAAATGTCACCTCTTCTCCACAATACACCTAGTTTTCTCTTCTCTTCAGTGCTGTAAGTTCAACTTCTTTTGCATCTTTTTTCACTGTTAATAGTATCTGTGAGAGTAGTGGTCCAGTAACACCTGGATCAAACCAGAAGCATAACTCAGCATCTTTACATTGTGTATTTATGACAGTCCTTCAGTGGCTCCAAATACATACAGAAATCTCTCACTTTTCAACTCATTGTCTTACTCAAGGTTTATTATTTGTCTATACTGGTAATTAAAACCCAACTGCAGAATATAATAACACTCTTAATCTCCCTCTTACTCCATACCACCATATCCACCATCATTCCAAACTTTTTTCCCAATGTCAATTTGTGCTTAGTACCTTGACTTCCATTTCCCCATTGAGTTTTGTTCTTTGGGGATACTTCTTTCTTAATCTTAAATTTGGCAGTACTTTAAATGTATTTGTCACAATTTTTTCATCACTTCTAGGCATTTTCTAACAGACGGATTAGGAAGAAATTAGTTTAATCAATCATTCTGTCAGAACAAGAACATGATATTTGTCTTCTATCTTATAAAGCAGATATCTTAAAGATGTCTTATAAAGCAGAAGCACTATACATATATGTATATGTATACACATATGTATTATATGTATGTATTATGTGTATGTATATATGTATATACATATACATATATGTATTTGCCATAATAGGCATTGTAACTTGGTAGAAAATATAATAATGATGATGTTAGTGATTATAACCTACTAAAACAAAAGTCTTTGCCTCTATCCAGATGCTGTTTGACAAAAGTGCAGCATATAAGGTACAGCTCAGTGCAATCACTGTGGTTTACCACTAGCTCATATCATCAGCAGTGCATTGTTACATAAGTGCTAGCATGAAATCAGGCACAGTTCACTCAGTGTTAGGCAGCTGAATCAGGAACTGTTTCTTTTCTTGAATTGTCCTCGACAACTCTAAATACTCTGAACAAGCATATAAAAGTGAACTCAGTTAATCATTACCTTCTGCTGATTTAGTAGGCCTGCAATGGCTTCTAAAAATTAGTTATAACTGGGCTTAGTTATAGTGGGCTTCCTAGGTGGCGCTAGTGTCTTCTGCCAATGCAGAAGACTGGAGAGACGTGGATTTGATCTCTGGGAAAGGAAGATTCTGGGAGGAGGGTGTGGCAATCCCCTCCAGTTTTCTTGCCTGGAGAATCCCATGGACAGAGGAGCCTGGAGGGCTACAGCCCATAGGGATGCAAAGAGTCAGACACGACTGAAGCGACTTGGCAGGCATGCAATCATAGTGATATGTGTTTGGCTAAAAGAGGCCAAAGACTTTTTCAAAATTTAGAGCAAATAACTGGGAATGTTTATTTGGGGGATGGAAATGCTTAATACTAAACTGTATTTCTTCCATAATTTTACCATTCTTGTTTTATTAAAAAGAGTGAAATTCCATGTTTATAAAATGCACCAAAATGCTGATCTCGCTTTTGGTGAATCAGGATTTGATTTTCTGATGCCCTGCTCACTGTCTGTGCTTGCCGGTTTGTTTCTCTCTGTTCTGTCACCACAAACACATCATTTGCCTTTCTCAGCTATTTCATAAATATGTGTGTTTCTTGTTACTGGGAGACCAAATAAGCAAGAAGACACGGATCAACAAAATGTCACTTTGTTCTCAGAAGAGAAGAACATTTCAAAGCAGGGTAATCACCTTACATAAAAATTATATCCAATAAATGGTTAATATCCAAAATATACAAAGAATTCATACAACTCAAAATAAATTTAAAAATTGGATTTAAAAATGGGCAGAGGACCTGAACAGACATTTTTCCAAAGAAGACATACAGATAGCAAACAGGCACATGAAAAGATGTTCAACATCATTAATTATCAGAGATAGGCAAATCAAAACCACAATGAGACATCACTGCACATCTGTAAGAATGGCTATTATCAAGAAGACAACAAATAAAAAGTGTTGGTGAAAGTATGGAAAAAAGAAAGAAAACCTTCATGAACTGTTGGTGGAAAAGTAAATTTGGTACCGCTGTTATGTAAAACATATGGAGATTCCTCAGAAAGTTAAAAAATAACAGTACCATATGATTTAGCAATCTTATTCCTGGATATTTATACAAAGAAAACAAAAGCACTAATCCAAAAAGATATATGCATCCCAAATGTTCACTGCAGCATCATTCACAATAGCCAAGATATGGAAGCAATCTAAGCGCCTATCAGTAGATAATGGATAAAGATATGGTGTATATAATGAAACACTATTCAGCCATGAAAAAGAATGAAATCTTGTCATTTGTGATAAAACATGGATGGACCTGTTAGGCTAAGTAAAATAAGTCAGACAGAGAAAAATAAACACTGTATGATTTCACTTATATGTGGAATCTAAAAACAAAAAAATGAAGAAACATAACAAAACAGAAATAGAATTATAAGTGCAGAGAACAAACAGATATTTATCAGAAGGGCAGGGAGTAAGAGAAGAAAAGAAATAGAGGAGGGAGATAAAGAGATACAAACTTCAGGTTGTTAAATAAAAGAGCCACATATGAAATGTACAGTGTGGGGATTATAGTCAGAAGTTATATTTAATTAATATAATATCTTTATATGTTGACAAGTGGTAATTAGACTTATCATGGCGATCACTTTAAAATGCATAGAAATATTGAACCACTATGTTGTGTAACATAAGCTAACATAGGGATGTAGTTCAAGGGGACTTCATAAACAAACAAACTGACAAAAAATGAGATCCGATTTGTGGTTTCCACCTGTGAGAAGTAGGAAGAGGGGGAATTGAATGAAAGCAGGTAAATGGTACAAACCTCCAGTTATAAAATAAATAAGTACTAGTGATGTAGTGTACAATATGATTAATACTGCTGTGTGTTAATACAGGAAAGTGGTTAAGACAGTAAATCCTAAGAGTTTTTAATCATAAGGAAAATTTTTTCTATTCCTTTAGTTTTTGTATCTATATGAGATGTTGGATGTTTGGCAACTTATTGTGATAATAATTTCATGATGTATGTAAGTCTAGTAATTATGCTGTATATACCTTAAAATTACACAGTGCTATAGGTCAATTATATCTCAATAAAACCAGAAGAAAAAAGAGTAGCGTGAGCCTTGCCTTGAGGTTAATGTGCCTGACCATTGGCAGCCACTGTGATCTTCAGTGTGTAATGCAATAATCTACTGGTCATTTGGGAACACTTTACAAGTAGGCATTGGTTGAGTGTTACACTACATATCACTTGAAGAAAGTTTCTGAGGAAAGTTTTATCTTGAGTTTCGGTTTAAAAACTTGTTAAATGAGTAAAAGGACCATTTAACATTTTGATATTTGGATTAATGCTTTAGGGACTGATTTTTGAAATTCTTGAAACTGGAGATCCTCAATGCTTTGTAAGTTTCATGGTTAAAATGTTATTTTCACTGATCAGATGGAAAATGAACTCATGCCCTGTGATTCTTTGAGATTTGCTGATGTGATGTCTTACAAAGTTCTAAAAAACCACAAACCAGGAAAAGTCTAACCAAGAAGTGGAAATACAAGTAGGTGCTGGGGTTCCATCGCTGATGTGTTGGGTGTTTTCTTTATTTCCCCATCCTATCCCACTTATTGTAAAAGGATCATAAAGATAATCTCTTCCTGAAATTCTCATATATAAGATGGATTGCTGCACAAAATTTGCCAGAGGCAGGTTACAGTATTTCCCCATAATGAACTTTGAAATATTGTTTTAACTATTCTTTAAATATCATGCATGATTTTTATAGATGAATTTCATTTATGAAACTTGACTGTGAGTGAAAGGAAATAACCATGTAATAGGCATAGCATAACAAGAAATTACTTGGGTTTTTCCCTTCTCAAAAGAAGAGAGGAAAGAAAAATATATCGCTATTTGATTACAATTTTACCCTATCTATGCTGAGTAATTTTAATGGTGTCTGATGAGTCAGATCATAGTCACCACCTAACCAATCCCTTAATGTCCAACTCAGTTTCCATATCATGCATGAAATCTTCACCCACTTCTCAACATATAGTCACGCCTTCCTTCCTTAGTTCTTTTTGATTCCCCCTGAACTGCATATACCATTCACCATGCAAGTTCTCGAGTGAACCCCTCAAATCAAGGGCAAGTGCACTCTTTCACTCATGCATGTTCCTGGTGCACATAAAACCCTCATCACACTGCCTTGTGAATCTGTGATCGCTCCTCAGTTTAATCCCAAACTAGACTAAACTCTTTGAGGGTAAGGATCATGTCTTATAGCTGTAAAATTCTCAGTGCCTGTCCTAATGCCTGGTGTACAATTAATAATCATACCTATCTTCTGAATGTATACATTATACATGATATTAATGTATGCAAAATATATATGTGAATTTTGTGAACATGCAATATATGCAATTAAATAAAGATTATGAAATATCTTATACCCTGGTATACTGGTTGCACTAGTACGTTCCTTCAGATTAAGAACCATACTTTACCCTTTTTCTGTATCCTTACCCTAAAAAGTATCAGAAATAAATTCACTAAACACTTGAAAATTGAATAATGACATATAATTATGAAAAACCTCAGAATTTAAGTCTTGATTCATGTGTCCAAAATGATGTTCAAAATACCTCTCAGTTCATATCAGGAAACACTGAGCTCTTAACAGTTGTCAGGCGCTATGCTAGTCACTTGGCTAGAAGAATGAAGTCAAAGAATAAAATAAGCAGGTAGCTCCCAAGAAGCTTATATTAGGGTAAGATGACACATAGGATATTGTCATAAGCACTAAGGATAATACAGGTGTATACCTGATATTTTGTGAGCATGGAGGACCACTTATTCCAACTTTGGGTTAATGTATGACTCCAAGGAGAAAACAATACCTTGAAAGATGAATACGTAGTAGCCGAGAAAAGAAAGCTGGACATCCTTCTTAAATGGATCAAAGCAAACGAGCACACAAAATGTTAAAGGAGTATAAAGCTTGTTAATTAGAGTATGAAATATGAGCTTAAAAGTGAAAAGAAATTGCATGTAGAGGAAGATTGGATCAAGACATATAATTATTTACATGCCACACTAACCAGATGGTGCAGAGGTAAAGAATCCACCTGCCTATGCAGGAGACACAAAAGGCTTGGGTTCAGTCTCTGGGTCAGGAAGATCCTCTGGAGGAGGAGATGGCAACTCACTCCATTGTTCTTGCCTGGAAAATTCCATGGACAGAGGAGCCTGGTGGGCTACAGTTCATGGAATTTCCTGGCAGGTTACAGTCCATGGGGGTCACAGAGAGTTGAACATGACTAAGTGACTGAGCATGTACGTACTAAGGAACTTAAACTTCATCCCACAGTCAAAGGAGAGTTTGTAAATGTCTTGAGGGCTGGAGTGATGTGCTAAGGTGTACACTGCAAGGACATCACTTCAGTTGTGAGAGGGATTGATTATGGAGTTGGAGCATGATTGGAGTAAAAGAAAACAGGAAGCCACAGAAATTGTGTAGGAAGAGATGACAAAAGCCTCTACATGGTTAGTAGAAGTAGGTATGCAGTGGAACAGAAAGGGTGCACATTCTAGAAACATCTGAAGACGTAATTGGTATCACCTGATGAAGGATTGAAGGACAGATATGTAAGAGAGAAATGAGTCAAAAGTGACTTCTGTGCTCCTGGAGAGGATCAGAGCACCCACCAGGAAAACAAGAGCAGAGAGAGCAGAGGTCGTGGGTCCTGTCAAGTGCAAGTGTACAGCCTATATTTAGACTCCTATGACTGAATCACAGGGAAGAGGCTAAAGCTGATGGCAAGAGCATACAGGTAAAAGAAAAAGACATCATACTGAATCAGGTAACTGATGAGCAGTATGTGAAGACCAAAAAGCAATGGATAAGACAATGAAGTCTGAGTAACATCAGTATTAAGGAGAAGAGAGTTGATGAGGGAAACGTTACCTGGCATGAATGAAAGATGAATGTCAAGTCTTAGACAGAATCATTAACGAAAACCAATATCACCAGGCAGTCACATCCCATGGGGTTGGACATGATGTAGAGGCTAAACAAAGACAACGACATCACTAGGCAGTAAGATTTTGTTTCTCAATGTGAGCATTTATGACATTTCTCTGTTATACCTGGAATTCCCTCAGAACTCAGTTGGTAAAGAATCTTCCTGCACTGCAGGAGACCCTGGTTCGATTCCTGGGTCAGGAAGATCTGCTGAATAAGGGATAGGCTACCCACTCTAGTATTCTTGGGTTTCCCTTGTGGCTCAGCTGGTAAAGAATCCACCTGCAATGTGGGAGACCTGGGTTCAATCCCTGGGCTGGGAAGATCCCCTGGAGAAGGAAAAGGCTACCCACTACAGTTTTCTGGCCTGGAGAATTCCACGGACTATATGGTCCATGGGGTCACAAAGAGTCGGACTGGACTGTGCAACTTTCACTTTCACTTCCTGTTATACCTTGCCATCACACAGTTCCTATTTCTCATATATAGCTTTATAAAAATGAGACTGTCTGTAAGTCACTAAGGGTGCACTAAATCATAAGGTATCACAGAATGAAGAAGTAGGAGCATTTGTTCACAACTGCAACCTTCCTAGTCATGCTGGGAAAGCAGAGAGCAGGCCTGTGGAGGTACACTTACCAAAGAGGTCATGCCATTGCAGTTAATGGAAAGTCACAGATGGTGAGATGTTCGTGGTGGGCACACTCTCCCTGAGACATTTTAAGCAAACTGATGCTCTTGGGGATGGCTGTTTTCACTATACCTGTGAGGACCTTAATACTGTGTCATGATGTATATTTGATGTGTTTTTAATGTATCTTAAAGTCTCTGCACAGCTATACTCTTTTCTGTACCCCCAAAGGGATGTTATTTGCGAATCTTATTAAAAATTAACAACAATCTATTTTCCATGCTCTGTCTGTCATAGATGAAGAATGGCATATGTTGATAAGCACAAGGCAGTCATTGATTTCTGGACGCAAACACACTGGAAAGCGTCACAAATCGTGTGACGGGACTGGCAAGACTCCGTGATTTATCTAAATGATGTTCAGAAATTAACGTGTCAATAAAACTCTCTGAGGGCTATAAATCCAGAGAACTGTATTTTTCTTTCAAAGGAGGAAAATATATTATTCCTAGAACTGAGTTCCAATGTATATATTTCTGAATGTATTTGCTTTCTATTCAGGCTTTGTATGTTAGAACAAAGCCACTCAAGTCAGCAGCACACCAGTGATGGATTCAGGGTTTGAGAAAAGGCAGGTCAAATGAAAATTCACAGATTAAAACCTTCTAATGCTACAGAATCCTGGTTGCAACTGACCATTGTTAAAGGTATTCAATTTATATCTTGCTACCTTATAAAAGTAAGAATGAGGCCCTCCCCATCAAAATAGAAACAAAATAAAAGCTTTATGAAACACTGCCTAAAATTCTGGGTTAATTTTTTCCATCACACTAATATCATAAAAATATTTGATTAGAATATTCTCCTCTGCTCACTTCAATATAATTCCCAAAGAATATGTGAAATTCAGGGCAAGAGAACGATAAAGAAGAGGCAGAAACTTTAAGAGGCATTAAATGAGTTATTCTCTATAATCTCAGTTTCCTCATCTGCAAAGTGGAATTCTCTGTTAATTAGTAGGAGAACTATATTATATAATGAATATAAATAAAGTTCAATATGCAGCTTAATTTATATAGAACAGATGATTAAGTGTGGTTACAGGATTATTATTATTATTATTATGGAGTTTGAATTTACAGTGATTCACTGCTTGTAAATTCATTTTGTCATTTACTAGCAGGTGACATGCAAAGAATCAAAAAGTGAAGGACATGGAGACAACCTAGAGGTCCAACAAGGGAATGAATAATTGAGACGTATATATTTATACACACAATGGAATATTACTCAGCCACGAAAAGGAACAAAATTGGGTTATTTATAAAGATGTAGATGGACCTAGAAACTGCCATACAGAGTGAAGTAAGTCAGAAAGAAAAAACAAAAAATTATATTAATGGATATGTGCAATCTGAGAAAACTGGTACAGATGATTTTATTTATGAAGCAGAAATGCATACACAAATATAGAGAACAAGCATATGGCACCAAGGAAGGATGGGAGGTGGGATGAATTGGGAAGTTGAGATTGACATATATACGTTATTGATACTATGTGTAAAATAGATAACTAATGAAAACCTACTGCGTAGCATAGGGAACTCAGGGCTCTGTGATGGCTTAGATGAGGACATCCAAAAAAGAGGGGATATGTGTCTACGTATAGCCGATTCACTTTGCTGCAGAGAAGAAACTAACACACATTGTAAAGCAACTCTACTCCAATAAAAAAAATTTTAAGTAAAGAATAGTAATGAGGGAAAAACAAAAAATGGACTAAATAATATTCATTAATTAGAAAAAATATTAGAAAAATATATATTCCATATCTATATATTTATACATCTAGTCTGTACTCAATTCAGTGGAGAAATACGTGTTTTATAGAAACATAGTTTTAAAAGGCACTTCATAAGATATAGAGTAATTAACACACCCTGAAAGATACAAACTACCTTCCATCCAGGGAGAAATTCTGGTCTGCCGTAAGTATTAAATCTTCACATAGAAAAATGTAGAATATTTGCATTTTCTTTCACAAGAAAGAAAGAAATAAATAAACTACTGCAATAATTATTTATTATTATAGTTTGCCAACTTCATTCTTTTCCAAGGATATGTGTGTTCAATGTTCTGGGTTTTCCTTCATGTACATAGAATATAGCCACATTTTCTGTAGCTTAAAGTGCTTCTCCTTTAAGTGAGAGTTCATTACATCAACATGCATCATTTTTCCAGGCGTTTTGCCACCTGAACAAAATTGAGAAACCCCAAGCTAATGTATGAGGATGGCTGATTTTAAGAGTAAACTATAAATCTCCAGCAATAATGGAGTACATTGAGTTTGAAGGACTCCAGTGGAAGATATGATAAAGTTAGTTGGTAGAAAGAAGACATTGTCAAAATAATGGGTAAACAATCATGATACAGTTCTTGGATATTTTGAAAAAATACTTTCCTCATATAAAAAGGTACTGACTGGATGCATGCTGGTAATCCACCAGAAGAGACAAATGTCAAAACAAATGTTTATAACAACGACAAAATCCCCAAAGCACCATGGGGGAAAAATCCAAATATTCACTATTTATTCTTAATGAAAACCTGAAAAAAGCAGGCAGCAGCAGAAAAATATAATTTAATTTTAAATGGAAAAGATGAAACATTTAAGGTGATACTATCCCAAGAAGGTGATATTTAGCAATCAAGGAGCCATTGTTAAGAATGCATTCACACACGCAACCTACAACCCACACTTAATGAAGCATGTATTTTGTTCCAGTCCCTCTCCTGGGCACCGAGGATGCAGAGGTGAACATGATGCTGCATAAGATGACAGCACTCTTAGTATATTTGGAAAACAGACAGGGAAGTCAAACAGTTACTGAATAGGGACTTAACTGATGCGAGGTCACCCCTGAGGATCACCTCACACTTGGTGTGGCGAAGTCGGAATGATTCCAAGAGGAAATGACACTTGAGCTGACTTTGAAAGACATGTACAAACCCCTAGACTGAGAAGACAGTATTGAAAACATTTTAATACACAGACTCAGAAATACAAGAGTAGATAGGTGATGAGGAGGATATGCTGTGTTGAGTAGGAGAATGTCTGTAGGAAGATAACAGGGCCCCACTTTGTATAAAAAAGTGATTCAAATATGTCTGGAGTCTAGCTCCTTCTGGAGGGCTTTCTCCAGGGTTCTCTGTTTCCTGGCACAGCAGCAGATGTCAATAGTGTCTTTTATCCGTGGCTTGCAATACTTAGGTCACAAGAATAAATATCAGAATCATCTTTGAGAGGAAATGATCAGCAAATTTTGAGCCAGAAATTTGCCTAAAAGCAGCAAGAGATCTTGAGCCAATCATGAGAAGCCAAGATCTAAAGCCAAATGGGAATCAGAACTACACAGATGAGTGCAAATAGCAGGAGGATAGAACAGGCAAATTGGTATCAATCAGGATCAATTCTGGAGGAAGCTGAAAAACCCATGGTGGGATGCTTCAGCACTCTCGGCTGTTTGTTTACACATAGTTAGCCTGATGATCCACAGTAGACAAATTCTCTGGCACACAGAAGGGTCTCAGTAGAGTGTGTGATTGTTATCTATGTGTATGCTCAGTCCTGTCCGACTCTTTATGACGCCAAGGGCTGCAGCCCACCAGGCTCCTCTGTCCATAGAATTTTCCAGGAAAGAATACTGAGTGAGTTGCCATTTCATACTCCAGGGAATCTTCCCAACCCAGGAATAGAACCTAGGTCTCCAGCATTGCAGTCAGATTCTTTACCGACTGAGTTATGAGGGAAGTCATATCAGCCATATATCAAAATTAAAATAAACTGTCTTATGTAAAACAGTAAACTAAAATTAAGAATACAAACAGACTTTATAACAAGATACTGAGGAATGCTTTACAAAGCATTATCTTTATGACACTGAAAAAAAAAAAACAAGGTACATTCTGATTAACAAATTAGAAGAAAGAATTTTTATGATTTAAAATGGGTTTGCAGCCTTACAGATTACTTGTATATGTAAAACAAAACCATGGAATTTTGAGAGCTGAAAGAAAAGAGATTATCTGACTCAATCCCTTGCTATTATGAATGGAGACCCACAAGATGGTTTACCCCAGAGTTCTTTTTGTGTAATTCTTTTTTCAACACTTAAAGATACACTAAAATCAGGTATATCAGAGTCTTTATTTTCCTCAACCATTAAGTTCTTAAGTACAGGCATTGTGCAAAGGTGAATATCTTGGCATTGCCCTAATGCAGCATAGAGAGAAAGGCATTTGATATAAAGTCAGTGAATATTGGTTGAATGAATGAGTAACTGAATGCATGCTACTCTGTGTATGTAAATTATGTTTAACATGTAGAATTTCTATCTCATTCACTAATGCACGGGTTTCCCAGGTGGTGCTAGTGGTAAAGAATTTGCCTGCCAATGCAGGTTAGATGTAAGGGATGCAGGTTTGCCCTTTGGGTCAGGAAGATCCCCTGGAGGAGGGCATGGCAACCCACTCCAGTATTCTTGTCCGGAGAATTCCATGAACAGAGGAGCCTGGCAAGCTGCAGTCCATAGGGTCGCACAGAGTTGGACACAACTGAAGCAACTTAGCATGCATTCATGGATCACTAATGTGTATCTATTCTGTTCCTAATCTAGGCTAGACTTCATCCTAGAATGCTTTACCTACTAATGGATACCAGGTACCAGATTTTGTTCCATGTTTCTAAATCTAGATTTCTTAAGGCTAAGAAGCTCTTGTGGTATCAGAGGTTTCTGCATCTCTTATTCCCAGAAGCTTGACAAAATTATTTACCCATCAGGATCTTACCTTTTTCAGATCAGTTCTGAGGACTGGTTGATTATGGTTTCATCTCAGCTTTAGGATCTTAAGTGAAGCTAAATTGTTTTATACGTAGCCCTTCATATTTTTACAGCAAAGGTTAAGAATTTGTTTTGAATGCATGAAATTGCCCTATGATGAGACATGCTATCAGCACTAACTTAAGTTGGTTTCTGGCGAATGTGAAAACTGACGAAGGTGGTAATCTAAATTCACATTTTCTTTGATTTGAATCCACCTCAAAGAGGCCAGATTGAACCATTAAGCCATTCAGAAAAGCAGTCTAAAAGACATAATCCACTAGCCAATGTACTTTGTAAACAGATAACCAGAAATCCTGGCATAACACTAAAAGAATAATCGATGGTTTATTTTTCATTAGATTTTCTTGCAGGAAGTCTTGAAGTGAGGGGGTCAGTAGGGTGTTTATTCCTCAGAGTTTACAAAGAAATAGGGTTGTGTGGGCTAAGCATTACTGGGATCGTGAGGAAAACTCACAATATACTCTCTGCCAGTAAGAAAGGGAAGAGAAGCAGTTGTTAATAGTGGGAGTCATACATAATGGTACAGCAAATTACTGCCATTCCCTTGCTTCCGTATTCCAGAGAATTCACTATGCAAAGTTCTGAGAATGCTGTTGAATAAATGCTATCAAGACAGAATTTTCAAAGAATTATCTCTGTGATAGAAGACACAATGGCAATTTTTTTGATGCTTTCATTTTTTGGTTCTTATTTTCAATAGAAAATGGAAATTAACAAAATTTTCATCCGTCTTACTACAATTTAAATTTCTTCCCTTTGAGTGAAACTAATTTCTGTACCTATTGGTTATTCATACTGTATCAGAATAATTACAAAAAAAATGCCCATCTGTCATTATGCAATGCTCTAGATGAAAAAATTAAGCAACTGTTTTTTAAGAACAGAAATATATAAAGTATAATTGGAACATATTCTTTAAAGAAAAGCTTTAGTTTTCTCTAAGGCACCTGTTTTATTCTCCTATGAGATTGTATTCATGTTTCAAAAGTCTTATTCTTTGGGGTATTGAATAACTTGATAAGTTGCTATTATTTAAAGCGTTTATTAATTTAACAGATTTGTAATAAGTTGACGGAAGAATTTAAGTCCATTGAAGTATTATGATGAAGTAGATTTCTTAGTTCTAGTAGCTGCCCTCCACTAGCCTATGCTGAACCTAACCTTCCCACTAGGTAAAAGAACTCTTCATAGTGTCTTGGGTCAGATTCTATAACTTTCCTGGTAACTATTGATGTTATAATAGTCTCATTTCAATATTTAAGCCAATATTTAAAACCACAACACTAAACTCTATAAAGTTTGTATTTACCCAGTGTTTCATGCTAACGAGACGTGATCTAGGCACTCTGCCAATGCTATTCCCTGACATAACACTATGGAGTAAATATTTTTAACATCCCCATTTATAGATGAGGAAACCGAGGTTCACTGAGATTAAGTTACTTGCACAATTTGCATAATAATGAGCAGCAAGTGACCTGAGCTGCCTAATTTCCAGTAAAATACAATACTCAATTAGTAAAGGTTTCATATCATCATTTTATGATAGTTAGATCATTTTTTTAAAAGAAAGGCACTGGTAATTATCTGGAGTAACATTCTTTAAACATGTATCATATAATTTGGCTCAGAGGTTAAAGCATCTGCCTCCAATGCGGGAGACCTGGGTTTGATCCCTGGATTGGGAAGATCCCCTGGAGAAGGAAATGGCAATCCACTCCAGTATTCTTGCCTGGAGAATCCCATGGATGGAGAAGCCTAGTGGGTTACAGTCCACAGGGTTGCAAAGAGTCAGACACGACTGAGTGACTTCACCTTCACCTTCCATACATTAAAAATCTATAAATTTATTTTCTCCCTCAAGAAAAAAGGTCATATCTCAATTTTTTCAAAAAACTTTGATATGACCAGTTTCTAACACCCAATAATTATATACATTGATAGATCAGCAATGTTGTCCATTATATTAACTGATTTAATATGTGAAAAGTATTAACTGTAAGATTCCTTATTTAAAAGTTGCATAGCTGAACATACTAAAGGCCCTTGAGCCTTTATTGCTTCAGTTCAGTTCAGTCGCTCAGTCGTGTCTGACTCTCTGCGACCCCATGAATTGCAGCACGCCAGGCCTCCCTATCCTTCACCAACTCCCGGAGTTCACCCAACTCTTGTTCATTGAGTCGATGATGCCATCCAGCCATCTCATCCTCTGTCGTCCCCTTCTCCTCCTGCCCCTAATCCCTCCCAGCATCAGAGTCTTTTCCAATGAGTCAACTCTTCACATGAAGTGGCCAAAGTATTGGNCCATGCCCTTTCTAGAGGGGACAGCGGCTCCAGCTCTGGCAAATCCCTGCCACATGGAAATGTGGGCCGAGTGTCACCAGATTCCTTCACTATTATTATTCTCTGAGGACTCAAGTGAAGTGAAGTGAAAGTCGCTCAGTCATGTCCGACTCTTTGAGATCTCGTGGACTGTACAGTCCGTGAAATTCTCCAGGCCAGGCTACAGGAGTGGGTAGCCTTTCCCTTCTCCAGGAGATCTTCCCAACTCAAGGGTCTATCCCAGGTCTCCCACGCTGCAGGCGGATTCTCTACCAGCTGAGCCACCAGGGAGGCCCAAGAATACTGGAGTGGGTAGCCTACCCCTTCTCCAGGGGATCTTCCTGATCCAGGAATCGAACCTGCATTGCAGGCGGATTCTTTACCAGCTGAGTACCAGGGAAGCCCCTTTGGTGACTAGTGGAAATTAATATGTTCACATGAAACCTCTGGATTTTTTGATGGAAACAAATTCAAAGTACTTTTTAATGTGCTGTGTGGGCTACCACAACGTGCCTATTAGTTTCGTCTGTGGGTTTTTCAGTCCCTATTTCAGGGCTTCCCTGGTGGCTCACTGATAAATCCACCTGCCAGTACAGGAGGTGTGGATTCAACCCCTGTGTTGGGAAGATGCCTGGAGAAGGAAACAGCAAACCACTGCAATATTCTTTACTGTCTGAGCCACCAGGGAAGCCCCCCAACCCACTCCAGTATTCTTACCTGGAAATCCCATGGAGAGAGGAGTCTGGCGGGCTACGGTCCATGGGGTCTCAAGAGTCAGACAAAACTCAGTGACTCAGCACCGCCACCAAGAGCTCACCCTGTTCCAGACCCCAACTTGGCCACTTGTATGTGTCCAGGGGAGAGTGCCTTAGTCACCCTCTAAGCCTCTGTCTTCTCCTCTGTTACCTAGGAGACGTGAGTAATGACAGTACTTTCTACATCAGGACGTTGTTTGAGGATCAGCTAAGATAGTACACTTTGGAGACTGCTTGGTTCCATACAAGCCTCATTAAATGCATCTAAAATCCCGATTGTGGGAATTGGCATTTAGGGGCCTTCCACGACTTGTCCAAGGTGACAGAGCTGTTTAGTGACGGCGCTGCATCCAGAATTTACGGATTTCCTAGCTCTAAGCTTAACGTGCTTAATATAACGCCAACCAGCAAGGACACGTCTGTGTGCCCAGCTCTGGACGTGGCCAGCCTCAGGGCCGCCAGAGTCCTTGAGATGCTGTGCCCACAGGGACACTTGGCCAGTTCCTCCTTCATGGTTTGTTTTCCATTCTGATTAGAAGAAATGTTTTCCTTTTCTTAAATTTAGATCAAAAGCTGAAACTTAAGCTCCAGGAAGGCTTCAGGGAAAGCTCAAGAAATAACCCAGTACAAGGGTGTTGGGGCAGGAGGTGAGCTCTCAAGGAGAATATATAATTAGTGATGATTCAGAATGAATAACATTATGGGCAGTGAATATACAAGGTCGCAAAACCCGAAGCTAGCTTACTGAACTTGAAACTTCTGTTTCCCTTCAGTGACTGAAATATGTCTTGGGTGATTTCTTTCTTTTAAGGTCTTGGCTGATTTTATGGGTAGAGTAGATGAGCTCTGTGATGAGAGAGGCCGCATTGAAGACTTGTACACGGAGCTGAACAAATGGTCTTTTGAAAGTAAGTTGCCTTCAGATCTTGTCTGTCTGATTTTGCAGCTGACTTTGAGGACAAAGGTGGCCACTCTCCTGTGATCACACCCTCTTGCTGACTAGGCAAGGCTGCAGCAGCCCTCCAAATGCTTTCAGGCGCTTCACGGTGCTATGCGCCCTGGATCGTTTATGTAGCCGTTCAACAAACATGCATTCAATGCCTCTAAAGTGCCAGGCGCTGCACTGGGGACACGGCAGTGAGCAGAACAGGCTACGTCCTTGCTCACGTGGAGCTCAGGTTTTAAAAGCGGTGACAGCCACCTGGTACACGTATTTTAATGTACACCCCGTCAAGAAATAAGGGAGTCAGGAAGAGTGCGGCTTCCTGGGCGAGGCAGGCCTGCTTGGTAAGGAGGCGTCCGAGGTGAGGCCTGAAGGAAGATGGGCAGCATGCCACCAGGGGGTCTGCGGGGAGACTGTTCCGACCATGGAGACAGGAAGCGCAGAGGCCCTGGGGTGGAAGCGTGCGCGCTGTCTCAGGAACTTCTGAGGACGCTGTGGGGTGGATTCTGCGGGGCGGGGAGAGGAGCTGAGAGAGATGAAGCCTGAAAGCCCCCAAAAGAACTCCCGCGTTAGAGCCTTCCTGGTGGCCCAGTGGCTAAGACCCCGCGCTCCCACTGCAGGGGACCCAGGTTCAGCAAAAGATCATGCGCAGCAACTAAGGTCTGGGGGAGTCAAATAAACAGAAATACACTTTTAAGAAAAGAACTTCTGCTTTGAGTCAGATGTGGAGCCACGGATCACTCTGAACAGAAGGGAGCTTGGCCACTGTCCTTGAGGGGCACGCTGGGAATAAAAGCAAAGCCCTCCCTTGCTCTGCTCGCCTCCTGGTGGGGACGCAGCGGGGCAAACAAGGCGCCTTCGGTGGATCGGGGAGCACTTGGCTGAAGGGGATCAGGGCTGGCGGAGGGCCCCAGAGGCTGTCCACAGCTGAGCGTGGTCAGGGCTGCTGCACGGAAGTGGGACCGTCTCAGCCAAGGCCTGGGATGAGCAGGAATGCCCCAGGTGAACGTGAAGGAGGGAAGAATATTCCAGGTGGAAGGAGAAAGGAGTTCCGAGTGACCAAACATGTCCCGCAAGGGACGTGGATGGCAAAGCAGAGGATGGGGGGAAGGCAGTGGCCCTCACAGCCAACCGTATAAACCGGGGATGCGGGTGTGGTTTTGAGCCCAGAGTCCCTGGGAGCGGTCTAGAGCGCTTTCAGCAGGTAGGTGTCATAGTCCGACTCGCTGGAAGCCTCGCTCTTGGCTGCCGATGCGAGTGATTGGAGAGGAGGCCCCGTTCAGAGGCTTTTGTCCTGACCTGTCTCCCTGATCAGATCGACCCTGCCTTGAAGTCACGGGCAGTCATCTCAGCACATAAGAAAGCTCCATGCTGACAAGAAATCCACAGGAGGTGTTAAAGGAAAGAAAAGTCAAGAGAGGGGATGATTACAGAGGAGGGAAGCGTATGTTTTGGAAATGGTCCGCTGGAAATACCCAGATGAAGGCGCATCGCATGCATTTCTTTGCAAGTCAAGGAAAATCGGACCATGGTGGTTTGCAAATCATCGTCCAGCATTACGAGAAACCCTGAGGAGGCCGGTCCACGGCTGGCCCTCAGTGGTGTCACTGGAACCAAGTCGGTTCCATCTTCCTTCTCGTTCATTCGGAGCTGGTTGCCAAGCGGCTCCCGCCTCTCCTGGTCTCACCTCTGCCTTCTGGGCAAAGGCAGGGAGGGAAGAGCAAGAGCTAAGCTGGCTGTACTCTTCCCCCTTTGTAAGAAAGCGGGAGTGCCTCCGGGAGGCCCAGTGGCCAGCCCCAGGCCACGTGACTGCGGTGCTTCCCCCAGGACGCCCGGGAAGTCGGGGAGCAGGATGGTCCGAGATCGGTGCTGGCTGACTGCCCAGGATGCGTACACTGGCAAGCGAAGTAGATCAGGGCTCTCTCGGGGAAGAAGTAGGGAGGAATGAGCCTGGGGTAGTTATTAGCAGCGTCTGCTGCATGTGATGTCAAGGGTAAACTGAGACAAGCAAGACATTGCAGGAGAGATTCACTCAGGTATAAAAATGGTTGCATCCTCGCAGTGGTTTTTCTGATCAGGAGGTTCTGCAGAGGACAAGTTGTTGGAGCTGGAGATAATTTCTAGAAAGAGAAGAGAGTCATCAAGCCCCTTGGCCTTAGACTCTCTGCTCCTCTGTTCTTCGAAAACACCTCATTTTTATGGGAGACCGGATGGACTGAGCCTTTGGTAGTGAGCTAATCATAGACTCCAGTGTCTCTGTGAGTGGGTAACAGTGTTGATTACTTTAAATACCAGGCATCTGCCTTGTGCTGTATGAGAAGAGATTCGGGCTCCTTCAGAAGAACGCAGGGGAGGAAGCTTTGAACTTCATCATGGCCATCAAAACAGTGAGTGTCCCCTCGGGGAGAGCACTTTCCTCATTAACTGTTTATAGAACCCAACAAGTGTGCGTCCCAGTGTTTCCCACATGGCCTTTATTTTAGTAGTTAAATGTTCATTTTAAGGTGTGTTATGTGTTTTCATGAATGTATGTGCGCATATCCTTGTTGTTGAGTTGCTAAGTTGTGTCTGACTCTTCTGAGACCCCGTGGACTGTAGCCCTCCAGGCTCCTCTGTCCATGGGATTTTCCAGGCAAGAACACTGGAGTGGGCTGCCATTTCTTACTCCAGCGGATCTTCCCAGCCCAGGGATGGAACTCCTGTCTCCTGCGTTGGCAGGTGGATTCTTCACCACTGAGCCCCCAGGGAAGCTCGTGTGCATGTATGCGCATGTAATAGGGAGGCATGTTAAGTCATTGGCAGGCAAGGTGAAAGTAGAAATTTCAACTAAAGGTCAGTCGATTAACATACTATCTTAAAGAATCTGAAAAATTTCAGGTTAAAATTTCTGGATTGTTTAGGTTGTATATGGAAGTAGTCCATATACAAACCAGTTTCAAGAATGACTTAAGTTTGGAAATTATTGGAAATGGAAGTGGACATGAGGCTTATAGTTTTCTCTTCTTACATTTAGGTCATAAGATCAATTTTTTTTGACTCACGTGTGGTTTGTGGGATCTTAGTTCCTGAGCAGGGGCTGAACCTGGCCCACCGCACTGTAAACTCAAAGTCCTAACCACTCGACCACCAGGAAATTCCCGAAAGGTCAATTTTTTTATGAACCCCATCCAGGGGGAAAGCACCCCAAAGCTAATTTTCATGTGTCTTTAGCAGGTGGGGACTGGTGCTGAGAGCCCGGGGCATCCCTGGGAGTCCAGCCTCTGGGGAGCAGAGGATGTGGTTGCTGAGGACACGTCTCCCGTCGACTGCGGGTTGTCTGTGAGATAAAGAGCAGGGGGCTGACAGGCATTTGTGTTCCCCACAGATGATGAGCATGTTTGGGAAGATGATGGTCACCCCGGTTGAGCTGCACAGGAGTCTCAACACCAGGGTGTGGCAGGCGCACACGCAGGCATGGGATACCATCTTCAGATCAGGTGAGGCGGCCGCAGGGGCCCAGCCGTCCTGGCTCCGGAGATGCTGCGAGGTCTGGGTGACCGTCCTGGTTTCAGCGCCTAGCCCGTGGCTGGAGCCGCTCCTCGTGATTCTTTCGGACTTTGCAAGCACTTGAGTCTAGGGATTGCCCTGGTGCAGATACATTCTAAGAGAAATCGGGACGTAGTTTTCTGTAGTCTTTTTTGAGAAATAGGAGTGATTACAAGCAAAAGTTTCGGAGTCAAAGATTCCTGAGCTCAAGTTCCAGCTCTGTCATTGGGCATAGCGCCTTCACCAAATACACTATTTTTCCTTTAAAAAAATTTGTTTAATATTTATTGATTTTTATTTATTTAGTTGGATGCACTGGGTCTTAGTTGTGACATGTGGGATCTAGTTCCCTGATCAGAGAGGGAACCCAAGCCCCCGCATTGGGGACGTGGAGCCTCAACCACTGGACCACCAGGGAAGGCCTCACTCTTTTTCACGCTCGGTTATCTTGTCTTTCAGTTCAGTTCAGTCACTCAGTCATGTCTGACTCTTTGCAACCCCATGAATCGCAGCACGCCAGGCCTCCCTGTCCATCACCATCTCCCGGAGTTCACTCAAACTCAGGTCCATCAAGTCGGCGATGCCATCCAGCCATCTCATCCTCTGTCGACCCCTTCTCCTGCCCCCAGTCCCTCCCAGCATCAGGGTCTTTTCCAATGAGTCAGTTTTTCGCATGAGGTGGCCAAAGTACTGGAGTTTCAGCTTTAGTATCAGTCCTTCCAATGAACACCCAGGCCTGGTCTCCTTTACGATGGGGTGGTTGGATCTCCTTGCAGTCCAAGGGACTTGCAAGAGTCTTCTCCAACACCACAGTTTAAAAGCATCAATTCTTCGGCACTCAGCTTTCTTCACAGTCCAACTCTCACATCCATACATGACCACTGGAAAAACCATAGCCTTGACTAGATGGACCTTTGTTGGCAAAATATATCTCTGCTTTTGAATATGGTATCTAGGTTGGTCATAACTTTCCTTCCAAGGAGTAAGCATCTTTTATTCATGGCTGCAGTCACCATCTGCAGTGATTTTAGAGCCCCCCAAAATAAAGTCTGACACTATTTCCACTGTTTCCCCATCTATTTCCTATGAAGTGATTGGGACCGGATGCCATGATCTTCGTTTTCTGAATGTTGAGCTTTAAGCCAACTTTTTCACTCTCCACTTTCACTTTCATCAAGAGGCTTTTTAGTTCCTCTTCACTTTCTGCCATAAGGGTGGTGTCATCTGCATATCTGAGGTTATTGATATTTCTCNTGAGGTTTAAGACAAGTTTTTCACTCTCCTTTTTCACTTTCATCAAGAGGCTTTTTAGTTCCTCTTCACTTTCTGCCATAAGGGTAGTGTCATCTGCATATGTGAGGTTGTCGATGTTTCTCCCAGCAATCTTGATTCCAGCCTGTGCTTCTTCCAGCCCAGCGTTTCTCATGATGTACTCTGCATATAAGTTAAATAAGCAGGGTGACAATATACAGCCTTGACAAACTCCTTTTCCTATTTGGAACCAGTCTGTTGTTCCATGTCCAGTTCTAACTGTTGCTTCCTGACCTGTGTATAGGTTTCTCAAGAGACAGGTCAGGTGGTCTGGTATTCTCATCTCTTTATTGCTTATTTGCTTCTTTTCCAAGTTATTCAAAGAGTAATAGCAGGATTTCTATTTGTTTGTTTGTTTGTTTTTTGGCAGGGGTCATTTAATAGTCACTCCAGAAGTACACGTTTCCTTTTGTAAAAAATTTTTAACGGAGTACAGCTGATTTACAATGTTGTGTTAGTTTTACGTAGATAGCAAATTGAATCAGTTGTATGTATACATATACCTACTCTTTTAAAAAAAATTTTTCCCATATAGGCCATTACAGAGTATTGAGTAGAGTTCCCTGTGTCATACGACAAGCTCTTATTAGCTATCTATTTTATACACAGTAGTGTGTATATGCCATCCCAATCTCCCAATTTGTCACTGTCTGCCCCACCCCATTCTCTGGTAACTATAAACTTGTTTTCTATTTTGCCACATTGATTCTTTTTTTGAACCTGTGTTTTCTACTCCCCCTGGTTTTTGTTTGACTTCTAAAGAATTAGCAATTATTAGACATCCACTTAGCCTGTCATTTGGCTCATTGTTGTTATTCCCTTGGCTATCAGTTAATCTTCAAAATCACATCATCTGGAGTTGCTGATACATATATTTTCCATGTTTATCCAACTATTCCCTTAGCAGCTTTGCTGTAAACTGATCTATCATGTTCCTTTTCAAAAAACGTTTTTATCTTATGTTGGCATAGTTGATTAACGTGTGCGAGTTTCAATTGTGTCTATTCTTTCAAATTCTTTCCCAGGGCTACATGATACCGAGCAGAGTTCTGGGGGCTGTGCAGTATGTCCTTGTTGGTTATCCAGGTTCTTTTTTGAAGACCAGCTTAGAAGCTACCTGTGTATCTCCCTTCCAAAATTCTCATGATTTATTCTTTCTATTCTTTTGATAATACATTTACCTCTGTTTTACAGCTCAAGTCTACTTCAATGTATTTATGAAAGCCTTTCTAAGTATCCTTAGCATTAGATCATTTTCCATTGAATAATACTTGACATTAAACGCTATATGACTTGGAATTCCCCAAAGAATTTAAGAATCTTAGCAAATATGAAAACTTTCATGTTTATCTTCGCCAAAATAGATCACAGGTATGTAACGAGATCCTTTCAGCTAATGCCCAGATGGTCACGCAAAGTTCAAATTACCTTAGCAAGTTTTTTTTTAGGGAAAACAAGTCTAATTGTTGCTATAACTAGGGGAATGGGACCCTCAAATTTAAGATCTACTTTATCTAAAATTTCAGTGTCACTACTTACTTGCCCAATAAATTTTCCAGATCACTTGATTAAAGTGGAATCTTTAGAGCTTTGACTGTTAATCTCTACTTCACTTTACTTTTTGACTTCCATCTGAATAACTGTCCTTCAAGGAAAAGGTCAACTCAAATAACTGTATCAGACATTTTTTAATTCCATGATTTTAAATGTGATTGGTGTATATAGAGTTTTCCATGTAGAAGATATTGAAAAAGCAGATGGGAAAAATGAAAGTTGGTCAGGTTATTGACTTTTTTTAATAGACTTTTTTTTAGAGCAGTTTTAAACTCACACCAAAATTTAGTGGCAAATACAGAGATTTCCTTACATTCCCTCCCCTCATACAGTCATAGATGATTCCCCCTTATTTACAACTCTCTCCAGAGAATTGCATTTGTTACTACTGATGATCTTACATTGGTATATCATGATCACCTAAAAATCATAGCTTATATTAGGGTTCACTCTTGGTGCTTTACATTTTATCAGTTTGGACAGATTTATAACAGCATGTATTCACTGTTATAGTGTCGCACAAAGTAGTTTCACTCCCTAAATACCCTCTGTAATCCACCTATTCATCCTTGCCTCTTCACTCATCCCTGGCAACCACGGATCTTTTCATTGTCTCCATAGTTTTGCCTTTTCCAGAATGTCGTATAGTTGGAATCATATAGCATGGGGCTGTTTTCAGATTGGTTTCTTTCACTTTGTAATATGCATTTAAGTTTCCTCCATGTATTTTCATGGATTGAGAGCTCATTTCTATTTAGTGTTGAGTAATATTCCATTGAAATATTCCATGAAATTAAAAGACACTTGGTCCTGGGAAGGGAAGCTATGATAAAAAGAAGAGACATCACTTTGCTGACAAAGGTCCATTTAGTCAAAGCTATGGTTTTTCCAGTAGTCATGTATGCATGTGAGAGTTGCACCATAAAGAAGTACTTCAATGAAACAGTTTAAGAAACAGTAACTCTGAGTAATCTAGATATTTCCATTGTACTTCTATAAAAAGAATAGGAAATACTTTTTTTTTTAAATTGGGTCTTATATTCACTTTGCTGCTGTTCAGTTGCTAAGTTTAGTGTCCAGCTCTTTGCGGTCCCATGGACTGCTGCCTTTTCATACTGTTCGTGGGGTTTTCCAGGCAAGAATATTGGAGTGGGTTGCCATTTTCTTTTCCAGTGGACCACATTTTGTCAGAACTCTTCACTGTTGCCCTGTCTTAGGTGACCCTGCAGGGCATGGCTCATATCTTCATTGAGTCATGCAAGACCCTTCATCAGGGCAAGGCTGTGAAGTATAAAATAGATAACTAGTGAGAATCTACTATATAGCACAGAAAACCCTACTCAGTGCTCTGTGGTGACTTACATGGGAAGGAAACCCAAAAAAGAGGGGATATGTATATACATGTGGCTGATTCACTTCACTGTACAGCAGAAATGAACACAACAGTGTAAAGTAACTAACTATACTGCAATAAAAAAATATAAAGAAAAATAATGAGACTGTTGCATTTCTGTTTAAAGGCATTAGAATGAGCTCAGCTCAGCTAGAGGTACATGAATCTTCTAAAGCCTTATGAAGTACTCAAAGCATAATTCATGAGGTAAGAAAATGATGAACAAGAAGATGGACATTCGCTGAGCCTTCTGTGGCCATCATTTCACAATACATATCAATCAAAACTGTCATGTTGTACTCCTTAAACCTATACAGTAATGCATGTCAATTGTTTCTTAATACAGCTGAAAAGTAAGAAAATAAATTTTAAAATTAAGAAAAAAAAATAGGTTTCATTGGGGTTATTTAGATCAGCCCCGTGAGAAACCTTCTGCCTTCAGGGGGCTTCTAACACCAGTCTCAAACACCAATCTCCCCTTCTGAAGTTTCAGTGTTTCCTCAGTGCCTATGTGCAAAATTCAAAGTCTCTGAAATGGTACACAGAAGTGCTCCTAATCTGAACCCTGTAAATTGCCCTCTCCTTCTCTTATACCCAAACACTTCTCCATCTTAGGTATGCAGAGTCATTTGTGATTATTTCTGTTCATCATCTCTGCACACGTTGTTCTTTTCTGACTGCCTGGAAAACTCCCCAAATCCTCTAAGAGGTGACAGGAGTGTTAACTTCTCTAGATTGAATCCTAATCAGGGAGTGCAGTTGAGCACCTCCCCTGAAAGACTTTCTTCTTCTGGACCTTGGACCTGCTTTCTCTGCCCTGGAGCCTGGCCCAGCCTGGCGACCCACTACGCCGAAGCCCCACAGTGAGCTATATGTGCCTTAAATAATTTGTGTCATTACGTCGGACACCGTTCTAAGAGGTGACAGGAGTGTTAACTTCTCTAGATTGAATCCTAATCAGGGAGTGCAGTTGAGCACCTCCCCTGAAAGACTTTCTTCTTCTGGACCTTGGACCTGCTTTCTCTGCCCTGGAGCCTGGCCCAGCCTGGCGACCCACTATGCCGAAGCCCCACAGTGAGCTATATGTGCCTTAAATAATTTGTGTCATTACGTCGGACACCGCTGAGCAACTGAACAAGGACTCACAAGGAAAACTTTTACGGTTGCTATTGCAGGGAATGGCCACAAGGCGGCAGACTTTTCTCAAGCACAATTGTGATTACCTGGGCAATGAAAACTTTTGAGAGTTTTAATTTAGGGCTGTAATTTAATGTTGAATGTACCTGAACACGGAGAAGGCAATGGCACCCCACTCCAGTACTCTTGCCTGGAAAATCCCATGGACAGAGGAGCCTGGTAGGCTGCAGTCCATGGGGTCGCTACTAGTCAGACACAACTGAGCGACTTCACTTTTACTTTTCACTTTCATGCGTTGGAGACGGAAATGGCAACCCACCCCAGTGTTCTTGCCTGGAGAATTCCAGGGACGGTGGAACCTGGTGGGCTGCCGTCTATGGGGTTGCACAGAGTCGGACACGACTGAAGCGACTTAGCAGCAGCACCAGCACCTGAACTAACACCCAAAAGTTTTTGTGTTTTTCCTGAGTATTCTTTTTCAAATTAACCTTTATTCCATATTATAGTAACATTGATACACAAAGTGTTGTTGGTGGCAGTTGTTGGAACTGAATATATTTTCGATTTTGCTGTTATGTTATTTCTGCTTTCTCACCATTGTACCCTGATTAAATTCTAGAGCCATAACATCTATTTCTTTTTAATTTACCATCTAAGCCACTGGGGAAACCCCTCATCTGCATTAGCAGAACAAAAATAATACCACCAAAGTTAGAAATCTGATTATGAAATAACATGCTTCAAATTATTTGGAAGTAGTTAGGTCTTTCTTTTTGAAGAACGATTTTGAAATAAACCAAACTTTGGTCCATCTTGCATTTCTGTGTTAAAATAGCAGAGGTATTCGAAACATTCTTTCCATTTATTTCGAACTCTTCTCTGAGAAACTAAACCACACAGTGCTTTTGCCCTGTGTGGGTTCAAGCAGTTTGATAAAAGAGAATGAAAAAAAAAAAAACAAAAAAAACGGGACCCCTCAGATGTCTTAAGACAGTCTGGTAAGTGATTTGTCTCACAAGAAACTGAGAGGCTTGAGCTCACTGCTGCTGATGCATAATACACCTCATAAGCATGGAAGGGTCACTGACATACATACATGTCATTGAGCACAATCTTCTGTCAAGCACAAACCAAGGGTTTCAGGAGCTGTGACAGGAACCTCTCGCCTCCCACTGACTCTGAATCTCTGTGACTTCCTGAGCTCCTTGAAAGTGAAAGTTGTTCAGTCTTGTCTTACTCTTTGAGACCCCATGGACTATACAGTCCATGGCATTCTCCAGAGCAGAATACTGGAGTGGGTAGCTGTTCCCTTCTCCAGGGGATCTTCTCAAACCAGGGATGGATCCCAGGTCTCCCTCATTCCAGACGGATTCTTTACCAGCTGAGTCACCAGGGAAGCTGAAGAACAATGGAGTGGGTAGCCTATCCCTTCTCCAGGGAATCTTCCTCACCCAGGAATTGAACCGGGGTCTCCTGCATTGCAGGCAGATTCTGAGCTCCTTACTTTAATGAATTTTGTCCCCTTGCACTTCCTCCCTGCTCACTGATGGGGACAATAACCCACAGAGCAGAAGGTCTGGTCCAATAACTGACTACGGGCTCTTCTCTTCCCTTTCCAGTCCTGCCTTTTCACCTCTTTCTCTTTTCTCTGCTCATTGCTCACCTTTGCCAAAATCATTGGGAGGCGGTGGACAGGCATTATTCTTCATCCAAAAAAGAACAAGTGAAAATGCATTGCTATCCCAGTAGGAACATTTTAATTTAGACATAAGAGCGGCTCACACTGAATATGGACTTGTACAGTTTTCTGTAGATTTGTTGTTCAGTCGCTCGGTTGTGTCTCACTCTTTGCAGCCCCACGGACTGCAGCACACCATGCTTCCCTGTCCTTCATCATCTCCTAGAGTTTGCTGAAGTTCATGTCCATTGACTCAGTGATGCAATCCAACAATCTCATCCTCTGTCGCCCTCTTCGCCTCCTTCCCTCAGTCTTTTCCAGCATCAGGGTCTTTGTAAAGGAGTCTGCTCTTCACATCAGGTGGCCAAAGGGTTAGAGCTTCAGCTTCCAGCATCAGTCCTTCCAATGAATATTCAGGCCTAATTTCCTTTAGGATTGACTGTTGCAGTCCAAGGGACCCTCAGGAGTCTTCTCCAATTCAAAAGCATCAGTTCTTTGGTGCTCGGCCTTCTTTATGGTCCAACTCTCACATCCATATATGACTACTAGAAAAACCATAGCTTTGACTAGACAGACCTTTGTCAGCAAAGTAATGTCTCTACTTTTGAATATGTTGTCTAGGTAGTCATAGCTTTCCTTCCAAGGAGCAAGTGTCTTTTAATTTCATGGCTGCAGTCACCATCTGCCATGATTTTGGGGCCCAAGAAAATAATCACTGTTTACATTATTTCCCCATCTATTTGCCATGAAGTGATGGGCTGCTGCTAAGTTGCTTCAGTCATGTCTGACTCTGTGCGACCCCATAGAAGGCACCCCATCAGGTTCCCCCGTCCCTGGGATTCTCCAGGCAAGAACACTGGAGGGTTCTTGGAATGGGTTGCCATTTCCTTCTCCAATGCATGAAAGTGAAAAGTCAAAGTGAAGTCGCTTAGTCCTGTCCGACTCTTAGAGACCCCATGGACTGCAGCCCACCAGGCTCCTCCGTCTATGGGATTTTCCAGGCAAGAAGTGATGGGACCAGATGTCATAATCTTGGTTTTTTGCATGTTGAGTTTTAAACCAGCTTTTTCACTCCCCTGTTTCACCCTTATCAAGAGGCTCCTTAGTTCCTCTTCCCTTTCTGCCATAACGGTGGTGTCATCTGCCTATCTGAGGTTATTATCTTGATTCCATCTTATGCTTCATCCAGCCCAGCATTTCTCTGATGAACTCTGCATAGAAGTTAAATAAGCAGGATGACAATATACAGCCTTGAGGTACGCTGTTCCTGATACGGAACCGGACGCTTCCTCCACCTCCCCCTGGGGCCCTTAGGGGTTGCCATAACGGTGGTGTCATCTGCCTATCTGAGGTTATTATCTTGATTCCATCTTATGCTTCATCCAGCCCAGCATTTCTCTGATGAACTCTGCATAGAAGTTAAATAAGCAGGATGACAATATACAGCCTTGAGGTACGCTGTTCCTGATACGGAACCGGACGCTTCCTCCACCTCCCCCTGGGGCCCTTAGGGGGAAGTAGCTGCCACTTGAGGGAGGACCCAGCAGCTCTGGAAAGGCACAGGTGATCCGGAAGTGGGGCCTACCTCCCGCCCTTACCTGTGCGGCTGGACCACACAAAGGCAGACGCCCCAGCTCCAGCCAAGCCTTCCGATGCCCGCAGCGCTCATGACACTCCGCCTGCATTCTGCAGACGCCGAGCTCCCAGATAACCTGCCCCAAGCGTCTCGTTAAGAGAGAGAGTGAGAAAAACTCTTTCCTAAGCTTCTAAATTCTGTCAGGAGGCAGACGGTGATGATGGTAGCATCCTCACAACTGAGCTTCTATCCTCAGCCGCTCCTCTAAATGTGGGATTTTCCCCACTGAAGTGTGGGATTTCAGTTCTCCACTCAGTGATTGAACCCGAGTCCCTCTGCATTGCAAGGCGGATTCTTAACCACTGGACCACCAGGAAAATCCCTGGAAATTTCACTTTTAAAAACTGATAACCAGTTTGATTTGTGAAAGTGAAAGTGAAGTCGCTAATTCGTGTCCGACTCTTTGCGACTCCATGGACTAGAGCCTGCCAGGCTCCTCAGTCNAGGCGGATTCTTAACCACTGGACCACCAGGAAAATCCCTGGAAATTTCACTTTTAAAAACTGATAACCAGTTTGATTTGTGAAAGTGAAAGTGAAGTCGCTAATTCGTGTCCGACTCTTTGCGACTCCATGGACTAGAGCCTGCCAGGCTCCTCAGTCCGTCCATGGCATTTTCCAGGCAAGCGTACTGGAGTGGGTTGCCATTTCCTTTGCCAGGGGGATCTTCTCGACCCAAGGATCGAACCCAGGTCTCCCGCATTGTAGGCAGACGCTTTTACCGTCTGAGCCACCAAGGTAGTCCAGAAATGTTAACTTGGATCCCTGTGCCAGGCCTTCATTGCAGCAGGTGGGATCTTCTTCCCTGATTTGTGGTGATACCTAAATGTACAGTTGAGCGCCTTTGCCAAGTGACACAGTTACTTCAGCAGGTTTTAGACACACACAGCACACAGCACAAAGCATTTCTTCACACATCTGCAGAAAGGGTGCACTCTTACCAAAACTCTGGCTTACANCTGATTTGTGGTGATACCTAAATGTACAGTTGAGCGCCTTTGCCAAGTGACACAGTTACTTCAACAGGTTTTAGACACACACAGCACACAGCACAAAGCATTTCTTCACACATCTGCAGAAAGGGTGCACTCTTACCAAAACTCTGGCTTACAAGTTTCAAAGTGAAGACTGTAAAACTGCCTTCCACGACGTCGTGAGAATCACTACCAGATTCTCAGCTGCACTTTGACAGCATCTTCATTGTTGCCTTGGGGCTCTCGCTAATGCTGAGCACAGATAAGGTCTAGTTCTTCAGCAGACCGTTCTTTTATGTGCTGAGCCCTGTCTCCGCAGCGCTGGGCAGAGACAGCAGCACGCCTAGTTCTTACTTCTCTGAAAGGCATTATTACGGCCTTTCTCAATTGTGTCCTGATTTAAAATAATCTAAAATACTTCTCAAAATAAAGTCATAAAACAATTACCTGAAGATGAATTTTTTTTTTTCAAAAACATACATTACAAAACTCTATTTAGTCATCCTATTTACGGATCAGTTGGTGAAAGTTCTTGTGAGATACATAAAACAGTAACTTAAACTGTTTTACTAATACTTAAACTGATTTATTACTACTTCAAATTAAAAGCTATGTACATTAGCTCTATTTTTGATTTGGATCAAATCAGCTTGAAGAAATCAGATCATTCTTTATCAGACTGAAGAAATTAGTAGACCAAAAGAGAAAGGATGTTTTTGCCTACTCTCTAAGACTCTGTACTTTTAGTTCTGATATTGTAAGTAAGTACTTTCTATATTAGCCAAAATAGTTCTTCATCTTCCAGACTCTAGCTTTTTGAGTGCATTAGGTATAACCTGTTTAAGAGAGAAAGAAGCAACAGAAAACGGATGTTCAGGAAAACTTTAAACAGCATGAATGGCTGTTGCATTTTGCTCTGCCCCATTTTCCAAAATTGTTTCCTGGGCTCTTGACTTCCTATTGGGAAATGTGGCTTTTGAAAAAAGCAGATTAGCCTTTTCTGATTGATTAAATGGAGTGGAAAAGGAGAAAGAACTGACTCTTTGAGGGTAGACATCTGTGAAAACCCTTGGCAACTCCCAAAGATGTGGGTCTTTTTATTTGTTAATAATAACACTTGATTTATGTTTGTTAAGTCGGAACAATTAGGTTTCTATTTTAATGAAGGTTCACAATGCTCTTTGTACTTAATCTACACAGAATATATGAAAATGGCCTGTTCAGTGGTTCCAGTGGAAAATGCTGGCCAGAGGATGCTCGGTGAGGCATGATGCGGGGAGGGGTGAGCTGCCCACTTGGTCTGTGCTGAGGAGGGGCAGGGAGCTGGCTGTGGTTTCTATTTCAGCTTCCACAGAATAAACAGCAGGCCAGTAACCTTGGCTTAAAGGAGTTGGGGTGGGGAGGGGGGCTTCCCAGGTAGCTCAGTGGTAAAGAACCTGCCTGCCAAGGTAGGAGATGTGGGTTTATTCCCTGAGTCGGGAAGATAGCCTGGAAAAGAGAGTGGCTGCCCACTCCAGTATTCTTGCCTAGAGAACCCCATGGAGAGAAGACCCTGGTGGGCTACGGTCCATGGGTCACACAGAGTCGAACGTGACCGAATGACTGAACACTGAACAACGGCGAGCTCTCAACTCAGAGGCACTCACACTGTGCCTGACAGTTGACGTGTGAACTCAATCAACACCACGCACCAGTGGGTCATTTTTATGCATTTCAAAGGTTCATATAGTTAATTTATCAAAGACATTTCACTTTTAATTTTTTTGTTAAATTATAAACATTTATCTTCAGAAATTGAGATACAAATGTAACTTTTAGAAAACTTTCAGAGAAAGATTACATATTTATTGTCAAAAAATATTGCACTTTCTTTTAGTCCCAACTATTTTCAACCTTCTTGTGTGTAGCTCTTGGCAACTCTTGTCAGTAGTAAGGCGGTCTAACTTACTTTGAGGACACAAATGAATCAGAGGGAACACAATTTTAAAATTACCCTGACAGGAAGAAAATTGAAGGGGACTGTTCATTTTCCTTTGAAGTCTGCTCTGTTATATATAAGACACTCAAAGAGACATAGATGTATAGAACAGTCTTTTGGATGCTGTGGGAGAGGGAGAGGGTGGGATGATTTGGGAGAATGGCACTGAAGCATGTATAATATCGTATATGAAATGAATCGCTAGTCCAGGTTAGATGCAGGATACAGGATGTTTGGGGCTGGTGCACTGGGATGATCCAGAGGGATGGTACGGGGAGGGAGGTGGGAAGAGGGTTCAGGATGGGGAACACATGTACACCCATGGCAGATTCATGTTTATGTATGGCAAAACCAATACAATATTGTAAAGTAATTAGCCTCCAACTAAAATAAATAAATTTATATTTAAAAAATAAACATTAAAAAATAAAAAGAAAAACAAAACAAAATAAACATTCTGAAGCAATTATCCTCCAATGAAATAATTTGTAAAAAAATGATTAAAAAAAACATTCTGAAGCAATTATCCCCCAGTGAAATAAATTTATTTATTTCTCCTTTTAAAAAAAATTTGACTTTATTTTATTTTACAATACTGTATTGGTTTTGGCATACATCAACATGAATCCACCATGGGTGTACATGAGTTCCCCATCCTGAACCCCCTCCCACCTCCCTCCCCATACCATCCCTCTGGGTTATCCCAGTGCACCAGCCCCAAGCATCCTGTATCCTACATCGAACCTAGAGTGGTGATTCGTTTCTCATATGATATTATACATGTTTCAATGCCATTTTCCCAAATCATCCCACCCTCTCCCTCTCCTACAGAGTCCAAAAAACTGTTCTGTATATCTGTGTCTCTTTTGCCTTCTCGCATACAGGGTTATCATTACCATCTTTCTAAATTCCATATATATGTGTTAGTATACTGTATTGGTGTTTTTCTTTCTGGCTTACTTCACTCTGTATAATTGGCTCTAGTTTCATCCACCTCATTAGAACTGATTCAAATGTATTCTTTTTAATGGCTGAGTAATACTCCATTGTGTATATGTACCACAGCTTTCTTATACATTCATCTGCTGATGGACATCTAGGTTGCTTCCATGTCTTGGCTATTATCAACAGGGCTGTGATGAACATTGGAGTACATGTGTCTCTTTCAATTCTGGTTTCCTTGGTGTTTATGCCCGGCAGTGGGATTGCTGGGTCATAATGCAGTTCTGTTTCCAGTTTTTTAAGGAATCTCCACACTGTTCTCCATAGTGGCTGTACTAGTTTGCATTCTCACCAACAGTGTAAGAGGACACTCACATCTAGAATGCTCTGGGGTGAAACTGAAAGCAGAAGCAACTCATGACATTAATGGCGTGTGCTCACACAACCAGATTATGGACTGTAGCCCAGTAGACTCCTCTGTCCATGGGATTCTCAAGGCAAGATTACTGGTGTGAGTTACCATACCCTCCTCCATGGGATCTTCCCAGCCTAGGGATCGAACCTGGGTCTCCTGCATTGCAGCATATTCTTTACCGTCTGAGCCAACAGGAAAACCACAAGATTATCTACTATCATCAATTTGTAGAGGGTCGTTATCTGTAGCTCCTGAGAATCTATGATCAAGGGGAAAGGCGCATACAGCTCATGGAGCTTGCTCAAACTCATGTCCATCGGGTCGGTGATGGCATCCAACTATCTCATCCTCTGTTGTCCCTTTTTCTTCCTGCCTTAATCTTTCCCAGCAACAGTGTCTTTTCAAATGAGTCTGCTCTTCAAAACAGGTGCCAAAGTATTGGCATTTCAGCTTCATCATCAGTCCTTCCAATGAATATTCAGAGCTGATCTCCATTAAGATTGACTGGTTTGATCTCCTTGCAGTCCAAGGGATTCTCAAGAGTCTTTTCCAACACCACAGTTCAAAAGCATCAGGTTTTTGGCACTCAGCTTTCTTTATAGTCCAACTCTCACATCCATACATGATTACTGGAAACCATAGCTTTGACTATATGGACCGTTGTTGGCAAAGTAATGTCTCTGCTTTTTAATATGCTGTCTAGGTTGGTCACAACTTTTCTTCTAAGAAGCAAGCGTCTTTTAATTTCATGGCTGCAGTCACCATCTGCAGTGATTTGGGAGCCCAAGAAAATAAAGTCTGTCACTGTTTCCATTGTTTCCCCATCTATTTGCCATGAAGAGATGGGACCAGATGCCATGATCTTCGTTTTCTGAATGTTGAACTTTAAGCCAGCTTTTTCACTTTCCTCTTTCACTTTCATCAAGAGGCTCTTTAGTTCTTCTTTGCTTTCTGCCATAAGGGTGGTGTCATCTGCATTTCTGAGGTTATTGCTATTTCTCCGAGCAATCTTGATTCCAGCTTGTGCTTCATCTAGCCTGGCATTTCACATGATGTATTCTGCAATAAGTTAAGTAAGCAGCATGACAATATACAGTGTTGACTTATTCCTTTCCCAATTTGGAACCAGCCTGTTGTTCCATGTCCAGTTCTAACTGTGAAAAGAAGCAACTGTGTTGCTTCCTGATCTGCATACATATTTCTCAGGAGGCAGATCAGGTGGTCTGTTATTCCATCTCTTGAAAAATTTTCCAGTTTATTGTGATCCACACAGTCAAGGCTTTGCAAAGTCAATAAAGCAGAAATAGATGTTTTTCTGGAACTCTCTTGTTTTTTCAGTGATACAATAGGTGTTGGCAGTTTGATCTCTGGTTCCTCTGCCTTTTCTCAATCCATCTTGAATATCTGGACGTTCATGGTTCATGTGCTGTTTAAGCCTGGCTTGGAGGATTTAGAGCATTACTTTGCTAGTATGTGAGATGAGTGCAATTGTGCAGTAGTTTTAACATTCTTTGGCATTGCCTTTCCTTGGGACTGGAATGAAAACTGACCTTTTCCAGTCCTGTGGCCACTGCTGAGGTTTCCAAATTTGCTGGCATATTGAGTGCAGCACTTTCACAGCATCATCTTTTAGGATTTGAAATAGTTCAACTGGAATTCCATCATCTCCACTATCTTTGTTCATAGTGATGCTTCCTAAGGCCCACTTGACTTCACATTCCAGGATGTCTGGCTCTAGGTGAGTGATCACACCATCATGATTATCTGGATCATGAAGATCTTTTTTGTATAGTTCTTCTGTGTATTCTTGCCATCTCTTCTTAATATCTTCTGCTTCTGTTAGGTCCATACAATTTCTGTCCTTTATTGAGCCCATCTTTGCATGAAATGTTCCCTTGGTATTTCTAATTTTCTTGAAGAGATCTCTAGTCTTTCCCATTCTATTATTTTCCTCTATTTCTTTGCATTGATCACTGAGAAAGGCTTTCTTATCTCTCCTTGCTATTCTTTGGAACTCTGCATTCAAATAGGTATACCTTTCCTTTTCTCCTTTGCTTTTTGCTTCTCTTCTTTTCACAGCTATTTGTAAGGCTTCCTCAGACAACCATTTTACCTCTTTGCATTTCTTTTTCTTGGAGATGGTCTTGATCACTGCCTCCTGTACAATGTCATGAACCTCCAGCCATAGCTCATCAGGTCCTCTGTCTATCAGATCTAGGCCCTTAAATCTATTTCTCACTTCCACTGTATAATCATAAGGGATTTGATTTAGATCATACTTGAATGGTCTAGTTGTTTTCCCTACTTTTTTCAATTTTAGTCTGAATTTGGCAATNCCTTTCCTTTTCTCCTTTGCTTTTTGCTTCTCTTCTTTTCACAGCTATTTGTAAGGCTTCCTCAGACAACCATTTTACCTCTTTGCATTTCTTTTTCTTGGAGATGGTCTTGATCACTGCCTCCTGTACAATGTCATGAACCTCCATCCATAGTTCTTCAGGCATTCTATCAGATCTAATTCCTTGAATCTATGTGTCACTTCCACCATATAATTATAAGGGATTTGACTTAGGTCATACCTGAATAGTCTAGTGGTTTTCCCCACTTTCTTCAATTTAAGTCTGAATTTGGCAATAAGGAGTTCATGATCTGAGCCACAGTCAGCTTCTGGTCTTGTTTTTGCTGACTGTATAGAGCTTCTCCATCTTTGGCTGCAAAATATATGATCAACCTGATTTTAGTATTAATCATCTGGGGATGTCCATGTGTAGAGTCTTCTCTTGTGTTGTTGGAAGAGGGTGTTTGCTATGAACAGTGTGCTCTCTTGGCAAAACTCTATTAGCCTTTGACTTGCTTCATTTTGTACTTCAAGGCCAAATTTGCCTCTTACTCCAGGTGTCCCTTGACACCCTACTTTGGCCTTCCAGTTCCCTATAATGAAAAGGGCATCTTTTTTGGATGTTAGTTCTGTAAGTTCATGTAGATCTTCATAGAACTGTTCAAGTTCAGCTTCTTCAGCATTATTGGTTGGGGCACAGACTTGGATTACTGTGATATTGAATGGTGTGCCTTAGAAACGAACAGGAATTATTCTGTCATTTTTGAGATTTTCAATAATTAGGACTTTATTTTACCTCTACTATTTAATTATTCTCTTTAATTTCAGTATGCTCTTTTTTCTCTGCATGACTGAATAATTATAAAAAAATGTAATTGCCCCTAGTTAATAAAAGGTACCTGGTGCATTTTCAAAAATCTTCCCATGCAACTAGTACTTTTCAGAACTTTTTAATTTTAATCATAAATGAAGTTTTTAGTCTTCAGCAGAGAAAATGACAGTGATAATAACTTGAGAACTTTGGATTTAATTTTAAGCATACGACTTTACAACATAAATTGAAAATATGAAAATAAAGATGAAAACAAAGATTTTTGTTTTATTTTAAGCATGTCATTACTCAGATTGTTTTCGCAGTACTCTTGTGACTCATGAAGTACTTCTGTAATGAAGAATATCTGCTGTGAAATAGTCAAGTGTTCAGTACTTATGTTTGTGTTGACAGAGGACCTTTCCAAAGGTCAGTTGTTTAAGGTTAGTACCTGAGCGCTACTTGGCTTCATCCTTCTTTATTTTTGTACTTCCCTATGATTGTGTCACTGGACTACTGCAAGAACATCCCCGGATGCCCATTATCATTATCAAGTCACTTTACATCCATCTCAGTGATGAGCTGCTTAGCAACTGACTGGTTGATGAAACCTATTGGATCTCCTCTTTGCCTTTTCAGAATATGTTGGGAACTAAAAGGAATAGGTTTGATTATTCACAATATTTTAGCTTTCTACCATCTCTAAAGGTTTATAAGCAGTTTTATTTATCAGTTCAGTTCTGTTCAGTTCAGTCGCTCAGTCGTGTCTGACTCTTTGCGACCCTATGAGTCACAGCACGCCAGGCCTCCCTGTCCATCACCAACTCCCGGAGTTCACTCAGACTCACGTCCATCGAGTCCATGATGCCATCCAGCCATCTCATCCTCTGTCGTCCCCTTCTCCTTCTGCCCCCAATCCCTCCCAGCATCAGGGTCTTTTCCCATGAGTCAAGTCTTCGCATGAGGTGGCCAAAGTACTGGAGTTTAAGTTTCAGCATCATTCCTTCCAAAGAAATCCCAGGGTTGATCTCCTTCAGAATGGGCTGGTTGGATCTTCTTGCAGTCCAAGGGACTCTCAAGAGTCTTCTCCAACACCACAGTTCAAAAACATCAATTCTTCGGCACACAGCTTTCTCCACAGTCCAACTCTCACATCCATACATGACCACAGGAAAAACCATAGCCTTGACTAGATGGACCTTTGTTGGCAGAGTAATGTCTCTGCTTTTCAATATGCTGTCTAAGTTGGTCATAACTTTCCTTCCAAGGAGTGTCTTTTAATTTCATGGCTGCAGTCACCATCTGCAGTTATTTTGGAGCCCCCCCAAATAAAGTCTGACACTATTTCCACTGTTTCCCCATCTATTTCCCATGAAGTGATGGGACCAGATGCCATGATCTTTGTTTTCTGAATGTTGAGCTTTAAGTCAACTTTTTCACTCTCCACTTTCACCTTCATCAAGAGGCTTTTTAGTTCCTCTTCACTTTCTGCCATAAGGGTGGTGTCATCTGCATATCTGCAACCACAAATGCCAAAGAAGCTGAAGTTCAACTGTTCTATGAAGACCTACAAGATCTTCTAGACCTACAAGACCTTTGTTTTTGAATAGATTTTATTTTTTTTCTTTAAACCCAGATTTCCTTGAATAGGTTTTGTTTTTGTTCTTCAACCTCAGACTTCCTTGCAAATTCCATTACTTGGAAGTTATTTATAGCTTTTACTATATATTCAAGAGATACTATTCTTAATATTTGAAGATTTGTTTCATATATTAGATATTAGAGAGCTCAATCTTGGTCAGTCTTTGTAACTAGTCAATTAAATTATGCTATGTTAGATTATTGGTAAATAGGTGTGATTTCTATCTCCAGCAAAAGAGTTTAAAATTCATCTAGAGCCACACAGCTTTATACTACCCTTGGTGTCTCAGTTGGTGAAGAATCTGCCTGCAGTGTGGGAGATCCAGGTTTGATCCCTGGGTTGGGAAGATCTCCTGGAGAAGGGAATGGCGAGCCACTCCAGTATTGTTGCCTAGAAAATCTCATGGGCAGAGAAACCTGGTGGGGTACAGTCCATGGGGTCGCAAAGAGTTGGCCATGACTGAGAGACTAGCACTTTAATTTTCTAACAAAGAAAGGCAGTGTTTGATAAGTGACCAACAAGTACAGAGATTTCAGAAGTTCAGGAAGGAAGGAAAAATCATCTCCTTGATGTTATTCAGGAAAGGATAACCTTGATAGATTTCTTGGATACCATACAGGGATAAGAGAATGCAGACCTTTCTAGATGGAGAAAATACAGCATTCCTGAATTCCTCTTAGGTGTACAGAAATGCATAAAGATGACATTTGTAAAGGCACTGACGTTTTTCATTTAAACCATTCTAATGCGATTAGTATGTAATTTAAAGTAGAATGCCTATTTTTTGCATGTGTTACATCAATGGATGGTTTACCTCATTAAATACCACACAGAAAAGATGTCTATAGCAAAAAGACTTATAATGTTATAATTGGAGTTATAGATATTTTCTATAAAGAAAGAATGTGATCCTTCAGTTCATATTTTGAGTTAAACCACTGTTTCATTCAGTTAACAAGTAGGTAGTAAGTACCTCAAAGTGACGCAGCTGAGCACCCACGCACACTTCATCAATAGAAATGGAGAAGCAATGTAATACAACAATGCTTATGGCATATTTAATACTCCCAGGGTGTTAGTCATATGATCCCATGTTTCACTTTTACACCTGGAATACATTGGACATTGATATTTTTTTTATGCTGGGTTTCAAGGCATTTTGTTCCCCTATAGTGAGCCAATCAACCCAGAACCATCACTAAAAAGTCACTCTTTCCATTACACTGTCTCTATTATCATAAATCAGGTAATTCTCTGTATGTGTGTATTTCCTTCTAAATTTTCAATTCTATTCCCTTAGTTGGGCTTTCTCTCCCTCCTACTGTTAATTATTTTATAATAAAAATTCTCCATAGATGATAATGTAAATTCTCCAGCTTTGTTCTTGCTTGAACATGCTAAACCCTTTGACTTGCCATATGATTTTACAGCCATCTTGATAATTTCCACAACAACTTCTACTGGGATTAAAAAAAAAAAATACTGGAGTATTCTACAGGGATTTAAATTAAGGTTAAGCCTATGGATCAATCTGGGTACAGCTGATAGCTTTACAATATTGAAAAATTTAATCCACAAATCTGATATATCCTCTATTTATACCTTTAAAGGTTTCCCCTTTAATTTTCTTAGTGCAAAATAGTATTTTGTAGTTTGCAGTCTAACTTGTACTAGATTTATTCCTGTTTGGTCTTTTACACATTTTTGGTAAATCATATTTAAAATTCTTTTGTTTTCAGTTTCTTTTTATTTTTAAAAAGGAACACAATAGATCACTGACCTATGACCAGTGATCATCTTAAATTCAAATTTATTTTTTAAATTGTTTGGATTTTTGACATCATCATATTGTATACAATACGTGATGGCTTTGTATTTCTTACTTTTAAATTCCTGTGACTTTCATTTCTTCTTTGTAGCCTAATTACACTGGTTCAAGTGTAATTTTTAATAGAAATTACAGTGGTTTCCCCCTCTGATCTTTAACGTGATGAATCACACTGGTTGCATTCCTAAAGATAAGCCACTCACTTGAGAAAGTGAAGAGAAACTAAAGAGCCTCTTGATGAAGATGAGAGAGGAGAGTGAAAAAGCTGGCTTAAAACTGAACATTCAAAAAATCAGGATCATGGCATCTGGTCCCATCTGTTCAGTTCAGTTCAGTCACTCAGTCGTGTCTGACTCTTTGTGATCCCATGAACCGTAGCACGCCAGGCCTCCCTGTCCATCACCAACTGCTAGAGTCTACCCAAACCCATGTCCATTGTATTGGTGATGCCATCCAACTATCTCATCCTCTGTCATCCCCTAATCCTCCTACCCTCAATCTTTCCCAGCATCAGGGTCTCTTCAAATGAGTCAGCTCTTCTCATCAGGCGGCCAAAGTATTGGAGTTTCAGCTTCAACATCAGTCCTTCCAATGAAAACCCAGGACCGATCTCCTTTAGGAGGGACTGGTTGGATCTCCTTGCAGTTCAAGGGACTCTCAAGAGCTTTTCCAACAACACAGTTCAAAAGCTTCAATTCTTTGGCACTCAGCTTTCTGTATAGTCCAACTCTCACATCTATACGTGACCACTGGAAAAACCATAGCCTTGACTAGACAGAACTTTTGTTGACAAAGTAATGTCTCTGCTTTTTAATACGTTGTCTGGATTGGTCATAACTTTCCTTCCAAGGAGTAAGTGTCTTTTAATTTCATGGCTGCAGTCACCATCTGCAGTGATTTTGGAGCTCCCACAAAATAAAGTCAGCCACTGTTTCCCACTGTTTCTCCATCTATTTGCCATGAAGTGATGGGACCAGATGCCATGATCTTCGTTTTCTGAATGTTGAACTTTAAGCCAACTTTTTCACTCTCCACTTTCACTTTCATCAAGAGGCTCTTTAGTTCTTCTTCACTTTCTGCCATAAGGATGGTGTCATCTGCATATCTGAGGTTACTGATATTTCTCCCGGCAATCTTGATTCCAGCTTGTGTTTCTTCCACTCCAGCATTTCTCGTGATGTACTCTGCATATAAGTTAAATAAGCACTGTAACAATATATAGCCTTGACGTGCTCCTTTTCTTATTTGGAACCAGTCTATTGTTCCATGTCCAGTTCTAACTGTTGCTTCCTGACCTTCATACAGGTTTCTCAAGAGGCAGGTCAGGTGGTCTGGTATTCCCATCTCTTTCAGAATTTTCCACAGTTTATTGTGATCCACACAGTCAAAGGCTTTGGCATAGTCAATAAAGCAGAAATAGATGTTTTTCTGGAACTCTCTTGCTTTTTCCATGATCCAGCGGATGTTGGCAATTTGATCTCTGGTTCCTCTGCCTTTTCTAAAACCAGCTTGAACATCAGGAAGTTCACGGTTCACGTATTGCTGAAGCCTGGCTTGGAGAATTTTGAGCATTACTTTACTAGCATGTGAGATGAGTGCAATTGTGTGGTAGTTTGAGCATTCTTTGGCATTGCCTTTCTTTGGGATTGGAATGAAAACTGACCTTTTCCAGTCCTGTGGCCACTGCTGAGTTTTCCAAATTTGCTGGCATATTGAGTGCAGCACTTTCACAACATCATCTTTTAGGATTTGAAATAGCTCAACTGGAATTCCATCACTTCCACTAGCTTTGATCGTAGTGATGTCTCCTAAGGTCCACTTGACTTCACATTCCAGGATGTCTGGCTCTAGATGAGTGTGAGAATTCTTTCATTCCCCAGAAAGAATGAAGGATGGAGCCAAAGCAAAAACAACACTCAGTTGTGGATGGGACTGGTGATAAAAACAAGGTTCAGTGCTGTCCAGAGCAATATTGCATAAGAACCTGGAATGTTAGGTCTGTGAATCAAGGCAAATTGGAAGTCATCAAACAGGAGATGGCAAGAGTGAACATCAACATTCTAGGAATCAGTGAACTAAAATGGACTGGACTGGGTGAATTAACTCAGATGACCATTATATCTACTACTGTGGGCAGGAATCCCTTACAAGAAATGGAGTAGCCATCATAGTCAACAAAAGAGTTCAAAATGCAGTACTTGGATGCAGTTTCAAAAACGACAGAATGGTCTCTGTTTCCAGGGCAAACCATTCAATATCATGGTAAGCCAAGTCTATGTCCCAACCAGTAATGCTGAAGAAGCTGAAGTTGAATGGTTCTATGAATTCCTACAAGACCTTCTAGAACTAAGACCCCGAAAAGATGTTCTTTTCATTATAGGAAACAAGAATGCAAAAGTAGGAAGTCAAGAAACACCTGGAGTAACATGCAAATTTGGCCTTGGAGTACAGAATGAAGCAGGGCAAAGGCTAATAGAGTTCTGCCAACCAGAACACACTGGTCATAGTAAACACTCTCTTCCAATAACACAAGAGAAGACTTTACACATGAACATCACCAGATGGTCAACATTGAAATCAGATTCATTATATTCTTTGCAGCCAAAGATGGAGAAGCTCTATACAGTCAGCAAAAAAAAAAAAAAAAAAAAAAAGACCGGGAGCTGACTGTGGCTCAGATCATGAAATTCTTATCACCAAATTCAGACTTAAATTGAAGAAAATGGGGAAAACCACTAGACAGAATGCCTGATGAACTATGGATGGAGGTTCGTGACCTTGTAAAGGAGACAGAAATCAAGATCATCCCCAAGAAAAAGAAATGCAAAAAAGGAAAATGGTTCTCTGAGGAGGCCTTACAAATAGCTGAGAAGAGAAGAGAAGTGAAAAGCAAAGGAGAAAAGGAAAGATATACCCATTTGAATGCAAAGTTCCAAAGAATAGCAAGGAGAGATAAGAAAGCCTTCCTCAGCAATCAATGTAAAGAAACAGAGGAAAACAATAGAATGGAAAAGACTAGAGATTTCTTCAAGAAAATTAGAGATACCAAGGGAACATTTCATGCAAAGATGGGCTCTTTAAAGGACAGAAATGGTAGGGACCTAACAGAGCAGAAGTTATTAAGAAGAAATGGCAAGAATACACAGAAGAAATGTACAAAAAAGATCTTCATGACCCAGATAATCACGATGGTGTGATCACTCTGGTCCCATCACTTCATGGCAAATAAAAGGGGGAAAAGTGGAAGGAGTGACAGATTTCATTTTCTTGGGTTCCCAAATCACTGCAGATGGTGACTGCAACCATGAATTTAAAAGATGCTTGCTCCTTAGAAGAAAAGCTGTGTCTAACCTAGACAGCATATTAAAAAGCAGAGACATCACTTTGTGGTGAGCAGAACAATCTGGGACTCAATAAAATCTCTTTGGGTTGTAAATTAGTTCCTTTTTTCACTTTCTTTTTATTTTGTCTAGAAGGGACATCTTGAGTTATTGCCTTGCTCCGTCTGGCTGAGTTTCCTTAGTGTGTGAGTATTCTAGATCTGTCCCTGTGGTTACTGTAAGGAAAGTGCAGACAGAGAAAAGAGAGCAAGCCTGCAGTCAGGCAAAGAAAAGGGAAATTATTGGAGGGAATCGAGGGGGTTACTGACCCTTAAAGAGAACCATTGTCCTCCCTTTCTGACAGAGTCTTTCTTACACCCCACCAATGAAAAAGTCCCTGAAAGGAGGTTGATTTTTAGCCTGTAGTTGAGTCCAGTGGTCACATAGGTGAAGTCTGGAATCCAGTGGTCTCATAGCCTTGAGGAGGTAGGTGTCAGCAGGAAAACAGAATGCTGTTTGGGCAGTTTGGTCGGTCTCAAGGGTCACTGCGATTTTATTCTTTGTTTGCGAGGTCAACATCATGAGCCATATCTGCCATGAGCCCCCATGTGGACCCTGTCATTCAGTCTTTTTGATTTGGGATAAGAGCCGAAAGTCAATCTTCTGTAACTGCTTCCCGTGGAACAGGGGTGTCATGGAGGTGAGATGAGAAAAGCCTGGAATGTGGGTCAAGGGGATTTGTGTGGGATCAAAGTTTTTGTTAATTTGAGCGAGTTAGAAGTAGCTCATGGATACTTGGTGAAGGTTCATAAGTGGTCCTGAAGAAATTTTGAAAAAAAGATGCATGAAACATGAGCTAAAAGTTAAAATAAGGGTAAGCAGAAGAAGAGGGCCTAGAAGAGGTAGGACCCAAGGCATCCAATTCCAGTTGCTTAACCAGTGGTCATGTATGGATGTGAGAGTTGGACTGTGAAGAAGGCTGAGCGCCAAAGAATTGATGCTTTTGAACTGAGGTATTGGAGAAGACTCTTGAGAGTCCCTTGGACTGCAAGGAGATCCAACCAGTCCATTCTGAAGGAGATCAGCCCTGGGATTTCTTTGGAAGGAATGATACTAAAGCTGAAACTCCAGTACTTGGCCACCTCATGCAAAGAGTTGACTCATTGGAAAAGACTCTGATGCTGGGAGGGATTGGGGGCGGGAGGAGAAGGGGACGACCGAGGATGAGATGGCTGGATGGCATCACTGACTCGATGGACATGAGTCTGAGGTAACCTCAAGAGATGGTGATGGACAGGGAGGCCTGGCGTGCTGTGATTCATGGGGTCGCAAAGACTTGGACATGACTGAGCGACTGAACTGAGCTGAACTGATGTATTCTTGAAGCCCTGTATGTCAGATTTCTGGCTGCTTCCTTTACAACCTGGCAGCTCAGCTGGTAAAGAATCCGCCTGCAATGTGGGAGACCTGGGTTTGATCCCTGGGTTGGGAAGATCTGCTAGAGATGGGAAAGGCTACCTGCTCCAGTATTCTGGCCTAGAGAATTCCATGGACTGTATAGTCCATGAGGTCGCAAAGAGTAGGACATGACTGAGTGACTTTCACTTTCTTCCTTTACAATGCCTGATTTGTTGGCCTACAGGGAGCAAGCCTCCTCCAAAAATAGACACAGGCCCCCTTTTTCTGCCATGAGAAGGTCTAATCCTCTTCTATTTTGGAGGACCACAACTGCCAGGGAATCTAGCTGGTTCTGGATAGTGATAAGGCTGGTAGCTATTTCTTCTAGCTCTCAATGAGGTCTTTAGAAAGGCTTTGGTAGTAATTTAAAGAAGTTGTGAGTCCTGCTGTACCTGTTCCAGCTGCTATTCCTATAGTTATTAATAGAGGAAAGAATTGAATCACCTATTTAGGTTGATTATGAATTAGTCAGATAGGGAGGGTCTGTAAGGAATATGTAGTTTCCCGGTTATGCCAAGGGATTGGGTTACTTGTTAAGTGATTTGGGAGATAAAAGCTAGCCCCATTATTGGATTGGAGAGAGAGTGAGAGGCCAAAGCGAGGGATGTTTTCTAGTATGAGAATCTGTGTGACTCAGTTTCTGGGGCAGTTTCTGATCTCCTAGGAAAAAGCTCAGTCCACCCTGAAAAAGTGTCTCTGATAGTGAGTCTGAGTTTTAATTTTCATGAATGAAGTCAATTGGCCAGTCCTCTTCTGGGATATACCCTCGAGCCTGGTGTGTTGGAAATGAAAGAATAGGCTTTAGGGTTCCCTGTGGGGAGACTAAGGACCAGATAATGCAAGACAGAGTGATTTGTTGTAGGAGTGAAAGAAGGTTAGGATAGGTGATAAGAGGTCTTCAGTTCAGTTCAGTTGCTCAGTCATGTCTGACTCTTTGCGATCCTATGGACTGCAGCACACCAGGCTTCCTTGTCCATCACTAACTCTTGGAGCTTGCTCAAACTCATGTCCATCAAGTTGGTGAGGCCATAAGTGGTCTTAAGAGATGACAAAGAGGTTTAGTGCCCATGTGTAGGGCCTGATGAATGTCTGTAAGAATCTATGTGGCCTGAGATTGGGGAAGGACATAGCATCCCTGTTTTGTAACCAGTCTCCTTGTGTTTGTGCGCCCTTTGGTAATAATCGTGTGTTTTCTTCGGGGAGGTGAAGGGGCTCTATGTTGGGGATTGCTCTGAGTTGTTGTGCTGATAATCGGAGTGAGGCTCATTTTGCTTATCTGTCTGTGCTTTTGTTGCCCTGTGAAATGAGCTCTGAGGCCACCTGGCGACCTTGGCAATGTATGACGCCTGCTTCAGTTGGCATGTTGGCTGCCTTTAAAAGCTGGGGTATAAGTGGGAGTGTTAGTTATGGGAGAGCCTTTAGTAGACAGGAGGCCTCGTTCCTTCCAGATGGCAGGACGGAAATGTGTGATGTGGAAAGCATATTTAGAATTAGTGTACGTGTTTGCTCTCTTACTAGCTGGAGGGTAAGGGCTCTAGTTAGTTCAATAAATTCTGCCTTTTAAAATTTTTGTTTATTTTTTATTGAAGGATAATCACTTTACAGAATTTTGTTGTTTTCTGTCAAACCTCAACATGAATCAGCCATAGGTATACACGTATCCCCTCCCTTTTGAACCTCCCTCCCATCTCTCTCCCCATCCCACCCCTCTAGGTTGATACTGAGCCCCAGTTTGAGTTTCCTGAGACATACAGCCAATTCCCATTGGCTATCTATGTTACATATGGTAATGTAAGTTTCCAAGTTACTCTTGCCATACATCTCACCCTCTCCTGCCCTCTCCCAATGTCCTTGTCTATTCTCTATGTCTGCTTCTCCATTGTTGCCCTGTAAATAAATTCTTCAGTACCATTTTTCTAGATTCCATATATATGCATTAGAATACGGTATTTATCTTTCTCTTTCTGACTCACTTCACTCTGTATAATAAGTTCTAGTTTCACCCACCTCATTAGAACTGACTCAAATATGTTCCTTTTTATGGCCGAGTAATATTCCATTGTGTATATGTACCAAAACTTCTTTATCCATCCATCTGTTTAGGGACATCTAGGTTGCTTCCATGTTCTAGCTATTGTAAAGAGTGCTGCAGTGAACAATGGGATACGTGTGTCTTTTTCAGTTTGGTCTCCTCAGGGTATATGCCTAGGAGTGGGGTTGCTGGGTCATTTGGTGGTTTTATTCCTAGTTTTTTAAGGCATCTCCATACCATCTTCCACAGTGGCTGTATCAATTTACATTCCCACCAACAGTGCAAGAGCATTTCCTTTTCTCCACAACCTCTCCAGCATTTATTGTTTGCAGACTTTTTGATGATGGCCATTCTGACTGGTGTGAGGAGATATCTCATTATAGTTTTGACTTGCCTTTCTCTAATAATGAGTGATGTTGAGCATCTTTTCATGTGTTTGTTAGCCATCTGTATGTCTTCTTTGGAGAAGAGTCTGTTTAGGTCTTTTTCCCACTTTTTTGTTTGGGTTGTTTATTGTTCTGGTAAAGTTTCACCTTTTGGGAAGAGGTTCCCAAGGAAAGAGGTTGGGATTCAATAATTTTGGTGTCAGAGGCAATTGCACATCCAGCTACCTTTTTCCTTTTGATGTCATAGAGGCACCGCCATCAGTATACCAAGTAAAGTCAGGGTTATTCAAAGGGGTTTAGGAAATGCAGGAGAAACGGGGCATCAGGTCTTCTAATGCCTCTTTGCAAGTATGGATGGGGAGGCTCAGAAGAATTAGGGATAAGGGTGGTGTGGTTGAGAGTAGGACAGCGTTCAAAGGAGAACTCGGGAGATTCAAGAAGGGTGACATGAATTAACTGAATGAGTGAAAGAGATAGAAGGGTCATGGATTTGTGGGAAAGTAAGTCCCTAAAGTCATGTGGTGAAAGAATGACTGTGGGTGCTCCAAAAGTAAGCTTTTTGCTTTCCTGAGTGAGGAGTGCAGCTGCTGCCAGAGTACGTGGGCAGGCTGGCCATCCTTGAATTGTGGTATCTAGTTGCTTTCATAGATAAGTGACAGGGGTGAAGGAGGGCCCTGATTTTGTCCCAGAACTCCTAGGGCAATTTTCTCTCTCTCAGTAGTGTAGAGTATAAAGGGGCAAGAAAGGTCAGGAAGTGCGAGAGCTGGGGCTGAGAGAATGGTTTGCTTAAGGGTCTTAAAGGCTGAATGGATATTTGGTTTTAGCTCTAGGGATGCTGAAAGATCTCCTTGGGTGGCTTGATATAGGGGTTGTGCCAAGAGGGTGAAATCAGGAATCCAGAGGTGTAGATATCCAACTAACCCCAAGAAGGACAGGATTTCTGTTTTTGATGTTGGGAGTGGCAGGGTGGATATAAAGGGCTTTCTATCGGTAGTAGTATATCTTTTGGTTGGTAATAAAAGGACTCTAAGATGGGTGACTCTAGGAAGAGAGAGGTGAACCTTGGTGGGAGGCACTCGATAGCCTTAATCGGCTAGAAAATCGAGGAGTTGTATAGTGTGTTGTTGAGAATGTGTAAGTGAAGGACTACAAAAGAAGAGCTCATCCACATACTGGAGGACGGTATTCGGAGTAAGGTCAGGAGAGGTTAGGTCTGATGCTAGAGCTTGGCCAAAGAAATGAGGGCTACCATGAAAGTCTTGTGGGAGGACTATCCCTGCCAGATGTTGGGAGCTATGATTTTCTGGATCAGTACAGGTAAAGGCAAAGAGGTCTTGAGAGTTTGGGTGTAAAGGAATGGTAAAGAAGGCGTCCTAGAGGTGTAGAACAGTGAAGTGGGCGGTGGAAGAGGGAACAAGAGAGAGAAGAGTATAGGGATTTGGAACTGCTGGGTGTATGGGGATAAAAGCTGCATTGATAAGTTTCAGGTCCTGAACCAGTTGATAAGAGCCTTTTGGCTTTTTGATGGGTAAGATAGGGGTGTTATAGGGAGAGTGGCTTGGGCGCAAGAGGTTTAGTGATAATAGGCTTTAACCCTTGATGTTTTGGGGAGATTGAGTACTGTGGTTGATTGGGGGATTTAGAGGCCTTTTTGAGGTGGGTATGAACTGGAGCGTGGGAGAGGTGACAGATGGATTGTCTATATCCCAAACTATGGGGTTTATGGATGAAGAAGCAATGGGGCGGGGAAGAGAAGTTGGGGTTGAGGAGCAGTAGCCAGGCTACAGTCAGAAGGTGGGATTGTGATAGTAATAGAGGCTTTGAATTTTGAGAGAACGTCTCTCCAAGAATAGGAGTGGGGCATTTGAGGAGTATGAGAAAAGAATGGGAAAATGGGGTACCTTGAAGTGTGCAAAGTAGAGGCGCAGTTAATTGTAGTATAGATATTAAACCATCAACCCCCGTAAAAGACCTGAGAGACCTTGGTTTTTCCAGAGTAGGCAGGCATGGCAGTGACCCCTGTGGCTGATGAGAAAAGAGATCAGCTTAACTGCCACTGTGAGAGTTACCCTGGACTCCATAGAGGTGATGAGGATCAGGGCCTGGGCTACTGGAGATCAGTGGAGAAATAACTCCAGAAAGAATGAAGGGATGGAGCCAAAGCAAAAACAATATCCAGTTGTGCATGTGACTGGTGATAGAAGCAAGATCCGATGCTGTAAAGAACAATATTGCATTGGAACCTGGAATGTCAGGTCCATGAATCAAGGCAAATTGGAAGTGGTCAAACAAGAGATGGCAAGGGTGAACGTCAGCATTCTAGGAATCAGCGAACTAAAATGGACTGGAATGGGTGAATTTAACTCAGATGACCATTATATCTACAACTGCGGGCAGGAATCCCTCAGAAGAAATGGAGTAGCCATCATGGTCAACAAAAGAGTCCGAAATGCAGTACTTGGATGCAATCTCAAAAATGACAGAATGATCTCTGTTCGTTTCCAAGGCAAACCATTCAATATCACAGTTATCCAAGTCTATGCCCCAACCAGTAATGCTGAAGAAGCTGAAGTTGAACGGTTTTACGAAGACCTACAAGACCTTGTAGAACTAACACCCAAAAAAGATGTCCTTTTCATTCTAGGGGACTGGAATGCTAAAGTAGGAAGTCAAGAAACACCTGGAGTAACAGGCAAATTTGGCCTTGGAATGCGGAATGAAGCAGGGCAAAGACTAATAGAGTTTTGCCAAGAAAATGCACTGGTCATAGCAAACACCCTCTTCCAGCAACACAAGAGAAGACTCTACACATGGACATCACCAGATGGTCAACACCGAAATCAGATTGATTATATTCTTTGCAGCCAAAGATGGAGAAGCTCTATACAGTCAACAAAAACAAGACCAGGAGCTGACTGTGGCTCAGATCATGAACTCCTTATTTCCAAATTCAGACTTAAATTGAAGAAAGTAGGGAAAACCGCTAGACCATTCAGGTATGACCTAAATCAAATCCCTTATGATTATACAGTGGAAGTGAGAAATAGATTTAAGGGCCTAGATCTGATAGACAGAGTTCCTGATGAACTATGGAATGAGGTTCGTGACATTGTACAGGAGACAGGGATCAAGACCATCCCCATGGAAAAGAAATGCAAAAAAGCAAAATGGCTGTCTGGAGAAGCCTTACAAATAGCACTGAAAAGAAGAGAGGCGAAAAGCAAAGGAGAAAAGAAAAGATATAAGCATCTGAATGCAGAGTTCCAAAGAATAGCAAGAAGAGATAAGAAAGCCTTCTTCAGCAATCAATGCAAAGAGATAGAGGAAAACAACAGAATGGGAAAGACTAGAGATCTCTTCAAGAGAATTGGAGATACCAAGGGAACATTTCATGCAAAGATGGGCTCGATAAAGGATAGAAATGGTATGGACCTAACAGAAGCAGAAGATATTAAGAAGAGGTGGCAAGAATACACAGAAGAACTGTACAGAAAAGATCTTCACGACCCAGATAATCATGAGGATGTGATCACTAATCTAGAGCCAGACATCTTGGAATGTGAAGTCAAGTGGGCCTTAGAAAGCATCACTAAGAACAAAGCTAGTGGAGGTGATGGAATTCCCGTTGAGCTGTTTCAAATCCTGGAAGATGATGCTGTGAAAGTGCTGCACTCAATATGCCAGCAAATTTGGAAAACTCAGCAGTGGCCACAGGACTGGAAAAGGTCAGTTTTCATTCCAATTCCAAAGAAAGGCAATGCCAAAGAATGCTCAAACTACCGCACAATTGCACTCATCTCACACGCTAGTAAAGTAATGCTCAAAATTCTCCAAGCCAGGCTTCAGCAATATGTGAACCGTGAACTCCCTGATGTTCAAGCTGGTTTTAGAACAGGCAGAGGAACCAGAGATCAAATTGCCAACATCCGCTGGATCATGGAAAAAGCAAGAGAGTTCCAGAAAAACATCTATTTCTGCTTTATTGACTATGCCAAAGCCTTTGACTGTGTGGATCACAATAAACTGTGGAAAATTCTGAAAGAGATGGGAATACCAGACCACCTAACCTGCCTCTTGAGAAATCTGTATGCAGGTCAGGAAGCAACAGTTAGAACTGGACATGGAACAACAGACTGGTTCCAAATAGGAAAAGGAGTACGTCAAGGCTGTATATTGTCTCCCTGCTTATTTAACTTATATGCAGAGTACATCATGAGAAACGCTGGACTGGAAGAAACACAAGCTGGAATCAAGATTGCCGGGAGAAATATCAATAACCTCAGATATGCTGATGACACCACCCTTATGGCAGAAAGTGAGGAGGAGCTAAAAAGCCTCTTGATGAAAGTGAAGGAGGAGAGCGAAAAAGTTGGCTTAAAGCTCAACATTCAGAAAACGAAGATCATGGCATCCGGTCCCATCACTTCATGGGAAATAGATGGGGAAACAGTGGAAACAGTGTCAGACTTTATTTTTTGGGGCTCCAAAATCACTGCAGATGGTGACTGCAGCCATGAAATTAAAAGACGCTTACTCCTTGGAAGAAAAGTTATGACCAACCTGGATAGTATATTCAAAAGCAGAGACATCACTTTGCCAACTAAGGTCCGCCTAGTCAAGGCTATGGTTTTTCCTGTGGTCATGTATGGATGTGAGAGTTGGACTGTGAAGAAAGATGAGTGCTGAAGAATTGATGCTTTTGAACTGTGGTGTTGGAGAAGACTCTTGAGAGTCCCTTGGACTGCAAGGAGATCCAACCAGTTCATTCTGAAGGAGATCAGCCCTGGGATTCCTTTGGAGGGAATGATGCTAAAGCTGAAACTCCAGTACTTTGGCCATCTCATGCTAAGAGCTGACTCATTGGAAAAGACTCTGATTCTGGGAGGGATTGGGGGCAGGAGGAGAAGGGGACGACCAAGGATGAGATGGCTGGATGCCATCTGTGAGTCTGAGTGAACTCCGGGAGATGGTGATGGACAGGGAGCCCTGGCGTGCTGCGATTCATGGGGTCGCAAAGAGTTGGACACAACTGAGCGACTGAACTGAACTGAACTGAACTGATAGATCAGTGAGGGAGAATGGGACATAACCGGAACAATGCCTCCTGCTCCAGCTGCTTCCCTTAAAGGAAGGAGGGGGCGGGAAAGGAGCACAGTCCTGGTGCGAAGTTTCCTGTTCTAAAGTTGTTCCCGGGTATGCGGAGGGCCTCTAGGGAGGTTGGGGTAGAGCCTTGGGACCCTTGGGGTAAAGGGTGGGGCCGAAGTCTTAGGGCTGGGGTTGGGAGCAGCAGCGGCCTGCTCTAGAGGAGAGGGGGAGGAGGGGACAAAAGGTGGAGGTCGTAGAACTAGATCTGGAGTGGCCGCAAGGGGATGGGGAGCGATAGGGCGTGGGCTGTGATCGGAAGGTTCGAAGGAAGAAGAAGAAAAGTCTGAACAGGGATCAGGAGATATTGTGTTAGGAAGATGTCGCCCAGAGTGGGCTAAGAGTATTTGAGAAGTAGAACGGGATTCACAGAGCAAAGAGGGCAGAAAACCTGGACACGAGGGATCTGACCACTTGCCCTTCCGACGGCAGAAGTTATCAAGATCCTGTAGAGTATTAGAAATTGAGAGTTCTGTTTTCTGGCCATTGGGACCTATTATCAAGTCTGTATTGTGGCCTGACAGTGTTAGATTAGTAAATAAGTCTTTTGGGTCTAATCTCCCCTTGGAAGCCCAAGGCTTTTAGGTTTTGGAGAAGGCATCCTAGAGGAGTAGATTTTGAGGGCTGGCACTGAGAATTTCCCATTGCGGCCGAATAGGGAGGTTAAAGGGCGAGGGAAAGCGAGGAGGAAGGTCCGAGAGAAAAGGTGTCTCCATTCTCAGGACTCTTGAGAGTCCCTTGGATTGCAAGGAGATCCAAACAGTCCATCCTGAAATAAATCAGTCCTGAAAATTCATTGGAAGGACTGATGCTGAAGCTGAAACTCCAATACTTTGGCCACCTGATGCAAAGAATGGACTCATTGGAAAAGATCCTGATGCTGTGGAAGATTGAAGGCAGGAGGAAAAGGGGACGACAGAGGATGAGTTGATTGGATGGCATTACTGACTCAGTGGACACGAGCTTGCACAAGCTCTGGGAGGTGGTGAAGGACAGGGAAGCCTGGGGTGCTGCAGTCCATGGGGTCCCAAAGAGTCGGACCCGACTGAGCGCCTGAACAGCAAGGACATTTGAAGTAGAAGTTCCAGTAAGCACAGGTGGTGCGCCTTGTCTTCACAAGGTGGTGGCAGCACTTTCTCTTGCCTGCCTTTGGTTCCTCAGACAACCAGAGCCTTAGGGAAAGTGGGCTTCCTGGGCTGAGAATTGGAGTGGAATGTGCCAGAGCAAAATGCCTGCAGCCTTGGGTCTCACTGCTTCTTCCCCCTAAAGCTTCACACATGATCCCCAGACTAATCCCAACTGAGGCCACAGAACCCAGCTGAAGGAACTTAGGTGCTAGGAGGCTGCACTCTCAGGAAGGAGGCTTGAACTGGGAATGCCAGCACCAGGAGATGTGCAGGCTAGGTGACTATTGCCTCCACAATCCTCCAGGCTTTTATCCCACTCAGGACTCTGGTTCCAGCCAAGACAAGCAGACAGTGATTTTCAAGGGGCTCAGAAATAATAATAATAATAATAACTAAAAAGGGGCTCAATGAAGGGCACCCTGTCGGGCTGTCTGGACCCCATCCCAGTCCAGCTTGGGACTCAAGCCTACTCAGGCTCCCAGGATGCCATAGAAGCTCAAATGCAGGAGGTTGGAAGGAATAAAGTTGGACTGATTTTCTCTCCTTTGCTTTGATTTCATTCCGATGCTGTGTAGGAGTAAAGTCAATCTGCCATCCTGTGCTTGTCAATGTACAGTCAGCTGATTCATGTATGACATATCCATGGAGTATATCTAATCTTTTTTGGGTTCTCTTCCCATAGAATTTATTGCAGAAGGTCAAGAAATGTGCTGAGTATCTGGTCCTTGTGGGTTATCTATCTCACATACAGTGTTCTGTGTATATGAGGAAGGAAGGAAGAAAATNCTGATTCATGTATGACATATCCATGGAGTATATCTAATCTTTTTTGGGTTCTCTTCCCATAGAATTTATTGCAGAAGGTCAAGAAATGTGCTGAGTATCTGGTCCTTGTGGGTTATCTATCTCACATACAGTGTTCTGTGTATATGAGGAAGGAAGGAAGAAAATAGTCTGTGTGTAGTATTTCTCAGAGATGCACATTTCTGTTTATAGGTGAGAGACAGAGATTTCTGCGTGTATGCGGAAGAGAGGAAGGAAGGAAGGAAGCTGATAATTCTTGTGGATTACTATTACAGATACAGATTTCTGTATTAGTTCCAACCTCCTAATTCAACCCAGGCCCTTCACTTTTTTCTTGAACTCTTGGTCTGAATCTGAATTCTCAGCCTGTCTTCAGGTTGTCAACTCTTTCTTTTGTTTCACTTTTTTGATTTTGCCTAGAAGGGACATTTTGTGTTATTGCGTTCCTTTGTCTGGCTGAGTTCCTTTAGGGCATGATCCTTCTAGATCTATCCCTGTGGCTGCCAGTGACTTAATTTCCTTACTTCAGTTTTGGTTTCTATGGCTAAGTCCATCGTATATAGGTGGCACATCTTGTTTAAGGTTATCTGTCGATAGAGACGCTGCTGTCTCTCCGTGTGGGCTATTGTGAGCAGTGCTGCAGTGCTAGGCGGGGCGCATGTGCTTCTTTGAATGATGGATTTCTTGGGATCCAGGCCCAGACGTGGGAATGTCAGATCCTAGACCTCGCCTCTCTCGGCATTCAGAGACTGCCCGTTACACTAGGTGTTGGCGGTGTGCCTTCCCACCTGCTGCGCAGGGGCGTCCCCTTTCCTCGGGCCTTCCTGCCCTTAGTGTTTGTAGCCTCCTGAGGATGCTCTGATGGGACTTGATTTCTTGTTTTCATTTTGATTGGCATTCATGCAGTAATTAGGGATGCTGGGCATCTTGTCCTGTGGTGGAGGTTTGGGTCTTTGTTTTTTTTCCGTGAACAGTGTGAGGAAAATCTACCTGTGGCAGTTGACTTCCTGAAAGCCTGTTGTGTTTGGAATTTATTTCTGCAATTCCTGCCCCAGGGCATGTCCTGAGGATAGCTGTCCTTAACAGACCCCAACGCTTGAGAAATAGAGGTGCCGGTAAGCGCTGGCAGCAGCAGCAGCAGCAAGCGCCGGAGGTGCAATTGTAGTTACAGGCGTTGTCCACAAGATGGCAGCACTTTCCCCGGGCCGCCTCTGGTTCCTTAGGCAACCTGAGTCAGGGCAACTTGGCTTCCTGGGCTGTGAATTGGAGTGGAATGTGCCTGAGTAACAAATTAAGAGATTGTGTCTCACTTCTTCCCCCTAAAACTTCACCCCTTCCCTCCAGATTCATTCCAGCCGGGGCCACAGCACCCTGCTGAGGGGCCTAGGAGGCTGCACTCTCAAAAAAAAAGCTTGAGTTGGAACCCCAGCACCAGAGGTCGTGGGGGCTAGGTAAAATTTCCAAGATCCTGGAAGATAGAGGTTTGGGTCCCCATTCTTTGGGATCACTAGGGACTCTGGTCTCAGTCAGGAAAACCAGACGTAAGTGGTTTAAGAGGGGTCTCAATTAAGGGCTCGTTGCTTGGCTGTCTCGACTCCACTCCAACCCAGCGATGGGACCCAAGCCTACTCAGGCTCCAGGGATGGAATAGCAGTGCAGATCAGGAAGGCTGGAGGGAGTAAACAAAGCGGTGCTTTTATTTTCTTTAATTTCATGCCTTCTCTATGTTGGAGTATATTAATTTTGTGGTTTTCTGTTTCCTGTTTGCCTGATTCATTTATGGCATATACATACAGCATATCTGTTGCTTGTATTCTTTTCCCATAGAGGTTTTCTGCTGAAAGGTCAGCATAGTTCCCTGTGCTGACCATCAAGTCCTGGTGGAGTATCTAGTATAGACAGAAATTTCTGTGTATGTATTATTCCCAACCTTCTAATTAATTCCTTGGCCTTTCCTTTTTCGTTTTTTAAAAATTCTTTGTTTGAAGTCTCAGAGTCAATTTTTGTGTTGTAATTTAGTTCCTTTGTGTCTCTTTTTAAGGTTTTGCCTAGAAGGGACATTATATGCTCTTGTCTTCCTCTCTCTGGCTGATTTCAGTTAGTACGTGATTCTCCAGCGTCCATTTCTATTGCTACAAGTGGAGTAATTTCATAATTTCATTGCCAGTTTTTCATGGCTGAGTAACCGTCCGTTGTCTATAAGTACCAGGCCTTTTTAAGCTTTAATCCATCAGTGGACATTTTGCTGGGTCTTTGTCTTGGCCCTTGTAAGTAGTGCTGAAGTGAATGTTGGGGTGATGTGAATTTTAGAATAATGGGTTTCTCAGGATATAGGCCAAGATGTGGGAATGTCACATCCTAGGGTTAGCTCTCTTAAATTTTTTTTCCTGCTCTGCAGAGGCTGTCAGTTCTAGTGGGGTTGCCAGTGATCGTTCCGCCAACCATGTGGGGATTTCCTGTTCCTCTCTGCTCTCTCCCACATATATCATTTGTAGACTTGTGAGAATGGCCATTCTGACTGGTGGAATTTGATTTCTTGTTGTTTTGATTAGCATTCTTACTGCAATAATTAAGGATGCTGAGGATTTTGTCTTGTGGTTAGGGTATTTTTTCTTTCTTTTTCTTTTAGTTAGGCATGTGTGGAAAATTTACGTTTCTATTGGCATCTTGCAAGTTGGGCGTGTTTGCAATTTATTTCTCTAATGTTTACCTCAGGACCTTTCTTGAGGCAAGCTGTCACTGACAGCACCCCCGCCCGCTTGTGAATTGGAGGAGCCTTTGGTCAAGTTGTAGTTACGGAAAATGTCCACACGGTGGCAGCACTTTTGATGCTTACTCTGGTTCCTGGGGCAAACAGAGCATTAGGGAAAGTCGGCTTCCAGGGTTGTGAAATAGAGTGGAATGTACCTGAGCGAACATTTAGGGGCTTATGTCGCACTGCTTATTCCCTCTAAAGCATCACACACACACACACCACACACACACACACATATCGCTTCCAGACTAATCCCAACCGGAGCCACAGCACCTTGCTGACTGCTTCAGTGCCTGGGAGTCTGCACTCAGAAAGGAGGCTTGAGCTGGGAACTCCAGCATCAGGAGATGTGAAGATTAGGTGACTACTGACCCCAAGGTCTCTGAGGACTTGATCCCACGTGGGTCTCTGGTCCCAACCAGAGCACAGCGGACTATATAGGCTTAAAAAGGGCTCAACGAACACCCTGCCAGGCTGTCTCAGAAACATAACAGTCTAGCCTGGAGACCCAAGCCTGCACAGGCTGCAGGATGGATCACACCCCAAGTCAGGGAGATGGGAGGGAATAAAGCAGGCACTGCTTTTTTTTTTTTTTCTCTTTTCTTTTCTTTTCTTTTTTTTCACTTTTAAAAAATTTAAATTTATTTTAATTCGAGGCTAATTAATTTACAATATTGTATTGGTTCTGCAACACATCAACATGAATCCGCCACGGGTGTATAAGTGTTCCCCACTCTGAACCCCCCCTCCCACCTCCCTCCCCATACCATCCCTCTGGGTCATCCCAGTGCACCAGCCCCAAGGATCCTGTATTGAACTTGGACTGGCGATTCATTTCTTATATGGCATTATACATGACATTCCCCCAAATCATCCCACCCTCTCCCTCTCCCACAGAGTCCAAAAGTCTGTTCTATACATCTGTGTCTCTTTTGCTGTCTCGCATACAGGGTTATTGTTACCATCTTTCTAAATTCCATATATATGTGTTGGTATACTGTATTGGTGTTTTTCTTTCTGGCTTACTTCACTCTGTATAATAGGCTCCAACTTCATCCACCTCATTAGAACTGATTCAAATGCATTCTTTCACAGATGTGTAGAGCGGACTTTTGGACTCTGAGGGAGAGGGAGAGGGTGGGATGATTTGGGAGAATAGCATTGAAATATGTATACTATCTTGTAAGAAATGAATCACCGGTCTATGTTCAACGCAGGATGCAGGATGCCTGGGGCTGGTGTATGGGGATGTT
>SJYX01015226.1:52514-71865 GCA_006410675.1 Oreotragus oreotragus | reverse complement strand
GTAAAGTAAAATAAAGTAAAATGGAAGCTCTAAATAAAATAAAATAAAATAAGCAAAGTGAAAAGACAGTCTTCAGAATGGGAGAAAATAATAGCAAATGAAGCAACTGACAAAGAACTAATCTCAACAATATACAAGCAACTCCTGCAGCTCAATTCCAGAAAAATGACCCAATCAAAAAAAATGGGCCAAAGAACTAAACAGACATTTCTCCAAAGAAGACATACAGATGGCTAACAAACACATGAAAAGATGCTCAATATCACTCATTATCAGAGAAATGCAAATCAAAACCACAATGAGGTACCATTTCATGCCAGTCAAAATGGCTGCTATCCGAAAGTCTACAAGCAATAAATGCTGGAGAAGGTGTGGAGAAAAGGGAACCCTCTTACACTGTTGGTGGGAATGCAAACTAGTACAGCCACTATGGAGAACAGTGTGGGGATTCCTTAAAAAACTGGAAATAGAACTGCCTTATGACCCAGCAATCCCACTGCTGGGCATACACACCGAGGAAACCAGAACTGAAAGAGACACATATACCCCAATGTTCATCGCAGCACTCTTTATAATAGCCAGGACATGGAAGCAACCTAGATGTCCATCAGCAGATGAATGGATAAGAAAGCTGTGGTACAGATACACAGTGGAGTATTACTCAGCCATTAAAAAGAATGCTTTTCTTTTCCATTAACATCATGCCGATGCTATGTTGGAGGACAGTAGGTTCGCAGTGTTGTGCTTGTCCCCAGTGTACAGCCACCCGATTCAGGTATAACATACTCACGGTGTATCTCTATTGCATTTTTGAACTTTTTACCATAGAAAGTCGAGAAGAGTGCCAAGCATTGGGTCCTTGTGAAGTATACATCTCAGATACACTTTTCTGTGTACATAAAGAAAGGAATTTAGGAGATAATTTTTGTGGATTATCTCTTAGAGATACTCACGGTGTATCTCTATTGCATTTTTGAACTTTTTACCATAGAAAGTCGAGAAGAGTGCCAAGCATTGGGTCCTTGTGAAGTATACATCTCAGATACACTTTTCTGTGTACATAAAGAAAGGAATTTAGGAGATAATTTTTGTGGATTATCTCTTAGAGATACAGATTGCTGTCTATACATGGAAGATTCAAAGGATGGAAGGGGATAATCACTGTAGATTATATATTACAATACAGATTTATTGTGTATGTAGGCATGGACATCCTAATTCATTCCCGGGCCGTCACTTATGTTTCTCTGGAACCCTTCCTTTGACTTTGAATTCTGAGTCTCATTTTGGGTTGTAAGTTTGTTGCCTTGTATGTCTTCTTTTATTTTGCCTGGAAGGTACCTCACATACCCTGGTCTTCCTCTGCCTGACAGACTTCCCTTAGTGTGTGATCCTTCAGGGACCATCCCTGTGGCTACTACTGTCATAATTACCTAATGTCAGTGATGGATTTTTATGAGTGAAAAATAGTCTTCTGTATATATGTACCTTGTTTCAGCTTTAATCCCTCAGTGGAGATTCTGCTGGTAGTGTGTCTCGGCTACCAGAAGCAGTGCTGAAGCTTTATTGGGGTGTCCAAGCCTTTTGATCAATGGTTTTCTCAGGATGTAGGCCAAGGTGTGGGAACATCAGACCCTAGTTTTAATCTGAGAGTCTTTTTTCAGGCATTCAGAAACCATCCATTATACTGACTGTTGCCAATGTATATTCCCAGAGACAGTTTAGGGGGATTCTTTTTCCTCCAGGCTCTCTCCCACATTTATTGGTTGTAGATTGGTGATGATGACCACTGTGACTGGTGGGATTTGATTTCCCATTGTCGTTTTGAATGGCATTCCTCCAGCAATTAGGGATCCTTAGCATCTTCTCTTGTTGTGGAGGTTTGATTTTGTTTTGGCTCTTTTTTTCTTTTTTCCCTAAAAGGTTGTCAGGAGAATTTGCTTTTGACAGTTGGGTTACTGAAAGTCAGCTATGTTTGGAATTTCTCCATTACCCGTCCCAGGACATTTTCTGAGATGGGTAATGTTAATTTCTGTCATCAACAGAAATCCAGCCCTCATGATTTGAGTTGCCAGTGAACGCTGGAAAAAATGTAGTTACAGAAAATGTCTACAAGGCAGCAGCATTATTCAGGCCTACCTTTGGTTCCTGGGGTAACCAAAACCTTAGGGAAAGTTTGCTTCCTGGCAATGAAATAGGGATGAGTGTTCATGAGCTAACCTGAAAAGGCTTGAGTCTCAGTAATCTTTCTCCCTAAGGCATCACACAAACCACCTGCCCTGACTAATCTTTCCAGGACCACAGTATGCTGCTGATGGTGCTTAGGTGCTAGTGTTAGGAGGCTGCAGTCTTAGGAACGAGGCTTGAGCTGGGATCCCCAGCATTAGGAGAGGTCGAAGCTAGCTGAAATGTGCTTTCAAATCGCTTGAGGCCTTGATGCCATGCAGGACTCTGGTCCCAGCTAGAATGTAGGAGACAGTAGACCTTTAAAAGGGTCAACCAAGAGCACCCTGCCGGGTTGTGTCAATCACCTCCAGTTTAGCAGTGGGACCCAAGCATGTCCAGGCTCCAGGGATGTGATAGCATCCCAAGCCAGGGAGGTCAGAGATAAGAGAGTAGGCCCTGCTTTTCTCTCCTTTCCTTACCATCTTGTTGATGCTGCAGTGCAATACACTGAATCTGAAATCTTGCGGTTGTTGTCAGCATACAGCCTCCTGAAGCAGGCATAAGTATTTATGACGTGGTGTATCTCTCTCTCTCTCTCTTTTTTTTTTTTTTCCATATAAGGATAAGAAGAGTGCTGAACATCAGGTCCTTCTGAATTATCTGTCTCAGTTATACTTTTCTGTGTATACATTGAAAAACTTGTCAAATGAGTCAGTTCTTCTAATCAGGTAGCTAAAGTGTTGGAATTTCAGCTTCAACATCATTCCTTTCAGTGAATATTCAGGACTGATTTCCTTTTGGATGGACTGGTTGGATCTCCTTGCAGTCCAAGGGACTCTCAAGAGTCTTCTCCAACACCACAGTTCAAAAGCATCAATTCTTCAGCACTCAGCTTTCTTTATAGTCCAACTCTCACATCCATACATGACCACTGGAAAAACCATAGCCTTGACTAAATGGAACTTTGTTGGCAAAGTAATGTCTCTGTTTTTTAATATGCTGTCTAAGTTGTTCATAACTTTTCTTCCAAAGAGTAAGCATCTTTTAATTTCAGCTGGAGTCACCATCTGCAGTGATTTTGGAGCCCCCCAAAAGAAAGTCAGCCACTGTTTCCACTGTTTCCCCATCTATTTGCCGTGAAGTAATGGGACTGGATGCGATGATCTTAGTTTTCTGAACGTTGAGTTTTAAGCCAACTTTTAAACTCTCCTCTTTCACTTTCATCAAGAGGCTCTTTAGTTCTTGCTTTCTGTTATAAGGGTGGTGTCATCTGCATATCTGAGATTATTGATATTTCTCCCAGCAGTCTTGATTCCAGCTTGTGCTTCTTCCAGTCCAGCGTTTCACAGGATGTACTCTGCATAGAAGTTAAATAAGCAGGGTGGCAATATACAGCCTTGATGTACTCTTTTTCCTATTTGGAACCAGTCTGTTGTTCCATGTCAAGTTCTAACTGTTGCTTCCTGACCTGCATACAGATTTCTCAAGAGGCAGGTCAGGTGGTTTGGTATTCCCATCTCTTTCAGAATTTTCCACAGTTTATTGTAATCCACACAGTCAAAGGTTTTGGCATAGTCAATAAAGTAGAAATAGATGTTTTTCTGGAACTCTTGCTTTTTTGATGATCCAGCAGATGTTGGCAATTTGATCTCTGGTTTCTCTGCCTTTTCTAAATCCAGCTTGAACATCTGGAATTTCACAGTTCATGTACTGTTGAAGCCTGGCTTGGAGAATTTTGAGCATTACTTTACTAGTGTGTGAGATGAGTGCAATTGTGCAGTAGTTTGAGCACTCATTTGAAAAGACCCTGATGCTGGGAAAGATTGAAGGTGGGAGGAGAAGGGGACGACAGAGAATGAGATGGTTGGATGGCATCAGTGACTCAATGGACATGAGTTTGAGTAAACTCCAGGAGTTGGTGATGGACAGGGAGGCCTGGGGTGCTGCAGTCCATGGGGTCACAAGAGTCAGACACGACTGAGAGACTGAACCGAACTGATAGAAAAAACTTAGGAGATGATTATTGTGGATTATCTCTAAGAGTTACAAATGTCTGTGTATCTGTGCCACGCAAGTGTATGCTCCTTGGTTTTTGTCTCATCACAACAAAGATTTGGAGTGATGGACATTAAAGCCCCCTTGGCGTGTCGCAGCTCTCAGGTCTTGGATAGACCATGTTATAGCTCTCAGGTCTTGAATGGACTGTGTTATAGCTCTTAGACAAATCAGTGTTACAGCTCAGTGTTACATCTCTATTTTATTTAGAAGATAGCAGGAAAATCCATCTTCGATGCGTGAGGGCACGTCGATCCAAAGATGCAGAGAAGAGCGTCCTAGCACAAGGGAGAGAGAGCGAGTGAGCTAGCTTTGGCTCCTCGTTTTATATGTCTTTCTCTCCCTGGGCCTGTCCTATGTAAATTGGGCCAGTCAGGAGTGTTGTTTGTCTTACCTGAGGTCCTCACTCCGGTCCTCGGACCTCCCTTTGTTCTATTTTCGCAGGCTTTTCCCTTGTCTTTTAGCCACCGCCATTTTGGACTCCTTTTCCCTATTCTACCTACCTAACAGATGGAAGAAGAGAAACGAATATTCCTTGTGGATTATCTGTTACAGATTCACATTTCTTGTCTATGAGGGTAAGGACTTGCTAATTCATTCAAGGCCATTCACATATTTTATTCCCCTGGAATCCTTTGCTTATCTTTGAATTCTCTGAGTCTCTTTTTGGATTGTAAAATTTTGGCCTTGTATGTCTAATTTTATTCTGGTGGGAAGGTACATCCTATACCATAGTCTTCCTCTGCCTGACTGACTTCCCTTTGCCTATGATCTTTCAAGGTCCATCCCTGTGCTAACAGTGTCTTAATTCCCTAATTTCAGTAGCTGTTTTTAATGAGTGAGAAATAGTGTACTGTATATATGTACCATGTCTTGTTCCAGCTTGAACCTCTCATTGGAGATTTTTCTGGTTGTGCGTCTTTGGTATTGGAAGTGTAACCCGGAAGGGTTAATTTTAAATTTACACAGCATCTGCTTCTGTGACTTTAGCCCTTTTTGTTACTGTAAGCAAACAAAATGGCCTGGAACCTGAGCCACCCTCCTGTGAAGGACTCAGTTCAGTTCAGTTCAGTCACTCAGTCGTGTCCAACCCTTTGCGACCCCATGAATCGCAGCACACCAGGCCTCACTGTCCATCACTGTCTCCCAGAGTTCACTCAGACTCACGTCCATCGAGTCCGTGAGGCCATCCAGCCATCTCGTCCTCTGTCGTCCCCTTCTCCTCCTGCCCCCAACCCCTCCCAGCATCAGAGTCTTTTCTAATGAGTCAACTCTTCACATGAGGTGGCCAAAGGACTGGAGTTTCAAAAGAAATCAGTCCTTTCAAAGAAATCCCAGGGCTGATCTCCTTCAGAATGGACTGGTTGGATCTCCTTGCAGTCCAAGGGACTCTCAAGAGTCTTCTCCAACACCACAGTTCAAAAGCATCAATTCTTCGGTGCTCAGCCTTCTTCACAGTCCAACTCTCACATCCATACATGACCACAGGAAAAACCATAGCCTTGACTAGACGGACCTTCGTCGGCAAAGTAATGTCTTTGCTTTTGAATACACTGTCTAGGTTAGTCATAACTTTCCTTCCACGGAGTAAGCGTTTTTTAATTTCATGGCTGCAGTCACCTGTGAAGGACTGGAGGAAGTGAAACTAACACATACCCTTGCCTGAGGCTTGCCATTCTGGGGGACATCTGCAAAGACTGAAGTCTTTTTTCTTTATTACCTCACCTCCCTGCTGTCTCTGTTTCTTTAAAGGACCTGGCAACCAGGCCCTGACAAGATGGTTATTTTGGGGCAGTAGCCTGCCTTCTTCTCAGTCAGCTGGCTCCCTAATTAAAGTCTCTTCCTGCCTCAGCACCTCATCTCTCAAGTTTCCTTCCACGGAGTAAGCGTTTTTTAATTTCATGGCTGCAGTCACCTGTGAAGGACTGGAGGAAGTGACACTAACACATACCCCTGCCTGAGGCTTGCCATTCTGGGGGACATCTGCAAAGACTGAAGAGTCTTTTTTCTTTATTACCTCACCTCCCTGCCGTCTCTGTTTCTTTAAAGGACCTGGCAACCAGGCCCTGACAAGATGGTTATTTTGGGGCAGCAGCCTGCCTTCTTCTCAGTCAGCTGGCTCCCTAATTAAAGTCTCTTCCTGCCTTAGCACCTCATCTCTCAAGGAATTCATTGGCTTGTCGTGCAGTTATCAGAGCGAGGTTGGACTTGGTAAAAATTTGGCTTAGCCTGCCAGAAGCCTTGTTACTTGTGGCTAGCTGGCCCTGATCAGGGAATATTGGACAAGACCTTAGAAGCTGCTGGGACCATTTGTTGTCCTGATGTTCTTTCCTTCAAGATTCTCTGAAGAAGCGCCAGCTGCCCCCAGTGGTTGGCAGTTGAGACAAGGAACAGACAGACTTCTAGAGTCAGACTCGGTTTGTAAGGTAAGTCTACCCAATTCGATAGACAGTTCATTTGTTTTGTGTGTCCTCTGTGTTAAAAGCCTATAGGCTCGATTCCGGAGGGTAAGTTGCTCTGGTATGCAGCAGGAACATTTTTTTCCTCCTCAATCTGGGCTTTTCCTTTACAGGACAAGCCAATTTGGTTGGGTACCCATTTGCAGAGGAGAGGTGTTGTTGGACTCCACCCTGAACTGATTCATTGGGAATGAGTTCTCATGGAGCAAGTCCACCCTCAGTTCAGTTCAGTTCAGTTCATTTGCTCAGTCAGGTCTGACTCATGGACTGCAGCACACCAGGTTTCCCTGTCCATCACCAACTCCTGGAGCTTGGTCAAATTCTTGTCCATCTAGTCAGTGGTACCATCCAACCATCTCATCCTCTGTCATCCCCTTCTCCTCCTGCCTTCAATTTCTCCCAGCATCAGAGTCTTTTCCAACGAGTCCATTCTTCGCATCAGGTGGCCTAAGTATTGGAGATTCAGATTCAGCATCAGTCTTTCCAATGAATATTCAGGACTATTTACCTTTAAGATTGACTGGTTTGATTTCCTTGCAGTTCAAGGAACTCTCAAGAATCTTCTCTAACACCACACACAGTTCAAAAGTATCAATTCTTTGGCACTCATCTTTCTTTATAGTCCAACTCTCACATCCATACATGACTGGTGGAAACACCATAGCTTTGATTACATGGACCTTTTTTGGCAAAGTAATGTCTCTGCTTTTTAATATGCTGTCTAGGTTGGTCATAACTTTTCTTCCAAGAAACAAGCATCTTTTAATTTCAGGCTGCAGTAACTATCTGCAGTGATTTGGGAGCCCAAGAAAATAAAATATGTTACTGTTTCCATTGTTTCCCCATGTATTTGCCATGAGGTGATGGGATTGAATGCCATGATATTAGTGTTCTGAATGTTGAATTTTAAGCCAACATTTTCACTCTCCTCTTTCACTNTCTTCCAAGAAACAAGCATCTTTTAATTTCAGGCTGCAGTAACTATCTGCAGTGATTTGGGAGCCCAAGAAAATAAAATATGTTACTGTTTCCATTGTTTCCCCATGTATTTGCCATGAGGTGATGGGATTGAATGCCATGATATTAGTGTTCTGAATGTTGAATTTTAAGCCAACATTTTCACTCTCCTCTTTCACTTTCATCAAGAAACTCTTAGTTCCTCTTTGCTTTCTGCTATAAGGATGGTGTCATCTGCATATCTGAAGTTATAGATATTTCTCCCAGCAATCTTGATTCCAGCTTGTGCTTAATCCAGGCTGATATTTCACATGATGTACTCTGCATATAAGTTAAATAAGCAGGGTGACAATATACAGCCTTGATGTGCTCCTTTCCCAATCTGGAACCAGTCTGTTTTTCCATGTCCAGTTATAACTGTTGCTTCTTGACCTGCATACACGTTTCTCAGGAGGCAGGTAATGTGGCATTTCAGACTCTTGTTGACTGTGAGGGCAACTCCGTTTCTTCTAAGGGATTCTTCCCTACAGTAGTAGACATAATCATCTTCTGAATTAAATTCACCCATTCTGGTCCATTTTAGTTCACTGATTCCTAAAATGACGATTTTCACTCTTGCCATCTCCTGTTTGACCACTTCTAGTTGTTGACTAGAAAAGATGTACAACTTGAGAGTTGTGAGTTAAGTTTTATTTGGGGCAACAGAGGCCTGCAGACCAGGAGGCAGTACCTCAGATAGCTCTGAGAGCTTCAAAGCGGCAGTGGGGGAAGGTCAATATATAAGGCTTTGGTGAAGGGGAAGCTCAATACTCTGAAGCATTCACTTTACAAAAGTGATTTTGTTAGTGATGAGGAAATGATGTTGGGATTTCATGTTTCTCTAGATATGAGAAGATGCATGGATGGAGATCATAAAATCTGTTCCTAAAAACAACCAACTATCTAAAGACCTGCCCCACCAGATTCCCTGGAGCACAGAGGGCCTCACTCCACCCTGAACACCCTCCTGGGTTGTTGAAGGGCAACAGCTACAGCAGCGTGGGGTTCAGTCTCCGTAGAGGCAGACGGCAGATGCCTTTGCTGTTCACTTGTCAGCAGCGCTATTGGTAAGGGCCAGTTTGTAGTTGACACAGTTTGCCTTGATTCATGGTCATCCATGTCTGACTTAAATCAAATCCCCTATGAATATGCAGTGGAGGTACCAACTAGATTCAAAGGACGAGATCTAGTTAACAGTGTGCCTACTATGGCTGGAGGTCCACAACATTGTACAAGAGGCAGCAAACAAAACCACCCCAAAGGAAAAGGAAAGCAAGAAGGCAAAGTAGTTATCTGAGGAGGACTTACAAATAGCTAAAGATGGAAGAGAAGTGAAAAGCAAGGGAGAAAGGGAAAGGCATATCCAACTAAATGCAGAGTTCCAAAGAACAGCACAGAGAGACAAGAAGGCCTTCTTCAACGAACAGTGCATAAAACTAGAAGGAAACAGCAGAAGGGGGAAGACCAGAGATCTCTTCAGGAAAATTGGAGATACCAAGGGAGCATTTTGCCCAACGATGGGCACAATAAAGGACATAAATGGTAGAGACCTAGTAGATGCAGAAGAGATTAAGAATAGATGGAAAGAATACACAGAAGAATGGCATAAAAAAGATCTGAATGAACCGCATGGTGTGGTCAGCCACACAGAGCCAGACGTTCTGGAGAGTGAAGCCAAGTGGGCCTTAGGAAGCACATGCAGCTAATAAACCTAGTGGATGTGATGGAATTCCAGTAGAACTATTAAAAACCCTATAGAACAATGCCATCAACGTGTTGCATTCAATATGTCAGCAAATAGGAAGACCCAGCAATGGCCACAGGACTGGAAAAGATCAGTCCTCATCCCAATTGCCAAGAAGGGTAATACTAAAGAATATGCTAACCATCAGAGAACTGCACTCATCTCTCATGCTAGTATGATCATGCTTAAAATCTTGCATGCTAGGCTTCAGGATTATGTGAACCAAGAGCTTTCAGATGTCCAAGCTGGATTTAGAAAAGGAAGAGGAACCAGAGATCAAATTGCCAACATTCACTGGATTATAGAGAAAGCTAGGGAATTCCAGAAAAACATTTACACTTTTTTCGTCAACTATATCAAAGCCTTTGACTGTGTGGACCATAATAAACTGTGGAAATCTCTTAAAGAGATGGGAGTACCAGACCATCTTAACTGTCTCCTGCGAAACCTCCATGTGGATCCAGAAGCAACACTTAGAACCCTGTATGGAACAACTGATTGGTTCAAGATTGAGAAAGGAATACAAGAGGGCTGTCTGCTGCCACCCTGTTGGTTTAATCTATACTCAGAGCACATCATGAAAAATGTCAGGGTGGATGAGTTACAAGCTAGAATCAAGATAGATGGGAGAAACATCAACCACCTCAGATATGCAGATGACACCACTCTAATGACAGAAAGTGAAGAGAAACTAAAGAACCTCTTGATGAGGGTGAAGGAGGAAAGTGAAACAGCTGGCTTAAAACTAATTATTAAGAAAAACTAAGATCATGGCGAAAACAACATGCAGCTGTGGATGTGATTGTGATGGAAGTAAAGTCCTATCTGTAAAGAACAATATTGCATAGGAACTTGGAATGTTAGGTCCATGAATCAAGATAAATTGGAAGTGGTCAAACAGGAGAAGGCAAGAGTGAACATCGACATTATAGGAATCAGTGAAATAAAATGGACTGGAATGAGAGAATTAATTCAGATGACCATTATATCTACCTCTGTGGGCAAGAATCTCTTAGAAGAAATGGAGTAGTTCTCATCGTCAACAAGAGTTCCAAATGCAGTACCCGGGTGCAATCTCAAAAATGACAGAATGATCTCTGTTCATTTCCAAGGCAAACTATTCAATATCACAGTAATCCAAGTCTATGCCCCAACCACTAATGCTGAAGAAACTGAACTTGAACAGTTCTATGATGACCTACAAGACCTTCTAGAACTAACACCATAAAACAATGCCATTTTCATCATAGGGGCCTGGAATGTAAAAGTAGGAAGATACTTGGAGTAACAGACAAGTTTGGCCTTGGAATACAAAATGAAGCAGGGCAAAGGCTGACAGAGCTTTGCCAAGAGAACACAATGGTCATAGCAAACACCCTCTTCCAACAACACAAGAGATGATTCTACACATGGACATCACCAGATGGTCAAGACTGAAATCAGATTGATTATATTCTTTGCAGCCAAAGATGGAGAAGTTCTATACAGTCAGCAAAAACAAGACTGGGAGCTGACTGTGGCTCAGATCATGAACTCCTTATTGCCAAATTTAGACATAAATTGAAGAAAGTAGGGAAAGCCACTAGACCATTCAGGTATGACCTAACTCAAATCCTTAATGATTATATGGTGGAAGTGACAAACAGATCCAAGGGACTTGATCTGATAGAGTGCCTGAAGAAATATGGATGGAAGTTTGTGACACTGTATAGGAGGCAGTGATCAAGACCATCTCCAAGAAAAAGAAATGAAAAAAGGCAAAATGATTGTCTGAGAGGGGCTTACAAATAACTGAGAAAAGAGAAGCAAAAGGCAAAGGAGAAAAGGAAAGTAGAGACTTTCTTGCAATGCAAAGAAATAGAAAACAAAAGAATGGGAAAGAAAATTCATCAAGAAAATTAGAGATACCAAGGGAGCCTTTCATGCAAAGATGGGCACAATAAAGGACAGAAATGTTATGGACCTAATAGAAGCAGAAGGTATTAGGAAGAGGTGGCAAGAATACACAGAAGAACTGTACAAAAAATTCCTAATGACCCAGATAACCACGATGATGTGATCACTCACCTAGAGTCAGACACCCTGGAGTCTGAAGTTAAGTGGGCCTTAAGAAGCATCACCATGAACACAGCTAGTGGAGGTGATGAAATTCCAGCTGAGCTATTTCAAGTCCTAAAGATGATGCTGTGAAAGTGGTGCACTCAATATGCCAGCAAATTTGGAAAACTCAGCAGTGGCCACAGGACTGGAAAAGGTCAGTTTTCATTTCAATCCCAAGGAAAGGCAATGTGAAAGAATGTTCAAACTATCACACAACTGCACTCCTCTCACATGCTAACAAAGTAATACTCAAAATTCTCCAAGCAAGGCATCAACAGTATGTGAGTCAAGAACTTCCAGATGTTCAAGCTGGATTGAGAAAAGGCAGAGGAATCCGAGATCAAATAGCCAACATCCGCTGGATCACAAAAAAAGCAAGAGAGTTCCAGAAAAACATCTGCTTTATTGAGTACAGCAAAATCTTTGACTGAGGAAATTGCAACAAACTGTGGAACATTCTTAAAGAGGTAGGAATACCATACCACCTTACCTGGCTCCAGAGAAACCTGTATGCATATCAAGAAGCAACAGTTAAAACCTGATATGGAACAATAGACTGGTTCCAAATCAGGAAAGGAGTCCATCAAGACTGTATATGTCACCCTGCTTGTTTAACTGCTATGCAGAGTACATCATGCAAAATGCCAGGCTGGATGAAGCACAAGCTGGAATCAAGATTGCTGGGAAAAATATAGAACCTCAGATATGCAGATGGCACCACTCTTATGGCAAAAACCAAACAGGAACTAAAGAGTTTCTTAATGAAAGTGAAAGAGGACAGTGAAAAAACTGGCTAAAATTCAGCATTCAAAAAGCAAAGATCATGGCATCCAGTCCCATCACTTCATGGCAAATACATGGGGAAACAATGGAAACAGTGAGAGACTTTATTTTATTGGGCTCCAAAATCTTTGCAGATGGTGACTGCAGGCATGAAATTAAAAGACACTTGCTTCTTGGAAGAAAAGTTATGACAAACCTAGACAGCACAGTAAAAAGCAGAGACATTACTTTGCCAACAATGGTCCATCTAGTCAAAGTTATGGTTTCCAGTAATCATGTATGGATGTGAGAGTTGGACTATAAAGAAAGCTGAGTGCCAAAANGAAGAGGTGGCAAGAATACACAGAAGAACTGTACAAAAAATTCCTAATGACCCAGATAACCACGATGATGTGATCACTCACCTAGAGTCAGACACCCTGGAGTCTGAAGTTAAGTGGGCCTTAAGAAGCATCACCATGAACACAGCTAGTGGAGGTGATGAAATTCCAGCTGAGCTATTTCAAGTCCTAAAGATGATGCTGTGAAAGTGGTGCACTCAATATGCCAGCAAATTTGGAAAACTCAGCAGTGGCCACAGGACTGGAAAAGGTCAGTTTTCATTTCAATCCCAAGGAAAGGCAATGTGAAAGAATGTTCAAACTATCACACAACTGCACTCCTCTCACATGCTAACAAAGTAATACTCAAAATTCTCCAAGCAAGGCATCAACAGTATGTGAGTCAAGAACTTCCAGATGTTCAATCTGGATTGAGAAAAGGCAGAGGAATCCGAGATCAAATAGCCAACATCCGCTGGATCACAAAAAAAGCAAGAGAGTTCCAGAAAAACATCTGCTTTATTGAGTACAGCAAAATCTTTGACTGAGGAAATTGCAACAAACTGTGGAACATTCTTAAAGAGGTAGGAATACCATACCACCTTACCTGGCTCCAGAGAAACCTGTATGCATATCAAGAAGCAACAGTTAAAACCTGATATGGAACAATAGACTGGTTCCAAATCAGGAAAGGAGTCCATCAAGACTGTATATGTCACCCTGCTTGTTTAACTGCTATGCAGAGTACATCATGCAAAATGCCAGGCTGGATGAAGCACAAGCTGGAATCAAGATTGCTGGGAAAAATATAGAACCTCAGATATGCAGATGGCACCACTCTTATGGCAAAAACCAAACAGGAACTAAAGAGTTTCTTAATGAAAGTGAAAGAGGACAGTGAAAAAACTGGCTAAAATGCAGCATTCAAAAAGCAAAGATCATGGCATCCAGTCCCATCACTTCATGGCAAATACATGGGGAAACAATGGAAACAGTGAGAGACTTTATTTTATTGGGCTCCAAAATCTTTGCAGATGGTGACTGCAGGCATGAAATTAAAAGACACTTGCTTCTTGGAAGAAAAGTTATGACAAACCTAGACAGCACAGTAAAAAGCAGAGACATTACTTTGCCAACAACGGTCCATCTAGTCAAAGTTATGGTTTCCAGTAATCATGTATGGATGTGAGAGTTGGACTATAAAGAAAGCTGAGTGCCAAAAAACTGATGCTTTTGAACTGTGGTGTTGGAAAAGACTTTTGAGAGTCCCTTGGACTGCAAGGAGATCAAACCAGTCAATCCTAAAGGAGATCAGTTCTGAATATTCATTGGAAGGACTGATGCTGAATCTCTAATACTTAGGCCACCTGATGCAAAGAGCTGACTCATTTGAAAAGACCCTGATACTGGGAAGATTGAAAGCAGGAGGAGAAGGGAATGACAGAGCATGAGATGGCTGGATGGCATCACCGACTCAATGGACATGAGTTTAAGCAAGCTCCAGGAGATGGTGATCAGCAGGGAAGTGGTGTGTGCTGTCTGTGAGGTTGCAAGGAGTCAGAGAAGACCGAGCAACTGAACTGAACTGAACAACAGAAGGGAGCAATGCTTTACGGATCCCACTTTATTGAAATATTATGACATTGTGAGCTTTTTGTTGGTTTTGGAGATGAAATGCTTGTGAGTATCTTGGCTGGCAAATGTTTCTTTGCATTCTGGGTTGCCTTCTTCATTCCTGAAGGTTTCCATTTTTGGACACCTGCATTGAAATCGAAGTAGGTCTCATTTTCCTGGTTTTGTTTTATTTCTCATTGCTCTAGGAGATGGATTCCAAAAGACCTTGCAATGAAATCCACCAAACCACAAAAGATCTTGTAGTTTATATCCTCATGTGTCCTGTCTATGTTTTCCTTAAGAGTTTCATAGAATCTCTCCTAACCTTTAGATATTTATGATTTGAAGTTTGTGTATGGTGTTAGAGAGTGTTCCAGCCTCATTTTTGTTTTAATTAGCCTGCCAGGATCCGTCAGTGTCTCTTACCAGTGTCCATTGCCAGCATCAGGGGAGGAATAGTCCGTTTTGCCCACACCTTCTCCATTCTTTAGTGTTTGTCAAGTTTCTGACAGTGGCCATCCTGAGGGCTGTGATATGATTCCTTCCTGTGGTTTCTTTCGATTTGCATTTCTCTTATTTAGCGAAACTGACCTCTTTTCAGGTGCTTTCTTTTCAAGGGTGAGTTCATGTTACCTCTGAATGCAGCTTCCTGTAACTTAGCCCTGTTTTAAATTCTTTTCTGATAACCACCCCTGTGAGACATAGTTCCGACCGAGGCAGAAAAGGAGAGACGACCTCAGTGGAGGTAGGTTACCTTTATTCCGGTAAGGAGGGGCGACAGTCGGCCAAACAACCAGGCTGAGCGCCAGAGGGATCAGGGAAGCCTCATATTTAAAGGGAGGTTTGTGGAAGCGATAAGGGAAACGTTAGTCAGGTGGGACGTTTGGGGTAATCTTCAGGTGGGATGGCATTTGTAGTTGAACAGGGGGTGGGAAGTTTTGGACAAGGGGTGATAAGTCCCAGGTAGAGGTAACAGGCTCGGAGCATCAGGGCAGGACTTAAAGTTCGGTTTTGTTTTCTCCGAAGTTAGATGATTCAGCAAGGGCTTTCGAGACCCTTTGTTTTCTTTTCTAGGCCCAAGGACTCCTTCACGTCGTTCGTTCAGATCAGCAGTTTTTGACTTCCAGACCCTTTGGCCTTGAGAACATTCAACGCTCATCAGCACAGGTTTTCAAGCTGTTGTTACAGAAAATGGCCACAGGGCGGCAACATTACCCAGCCCCACAGTTTCCCCGCCCCCGGCCCTGTCATTTCAGTGTGATTTTATATTGGAATAGAAGTGATTGATGATCTTTCGTGTGCTTCAGGTGTACAGGACGTTGATACATTCATGCATGAACATTTATCTATTCTCTTTCAAGTTCTTGTTCCCTTCTAGGTGATTACACTGTTCAATAAACTTCCATCTGCTATTCAGTAGATCATTTTGGATCGTCTATTCCATACCCGTATATGTGTCTACGTTAACTAAAGTTTCTTCATAAACTTTGCCTGTACATAGAGATTGAAGGCTCCTGCAGAGGGCAAGAGGCACCCCAGAAACATCGTGGGGTCACACTGCCTGCCACATCCGTCCTGAATCCAGAGCCCCAAAACAATCCAGCCTTGGGACCCAAGCCTGCCCAGCCTCCAGAGATATGATAGCAGCCAAATTAACCATGGGATGAGGGGAACAGAGTCAGCATATGTTTCTATATTTACTGTGTTTACCCAGTTATTTGAACTTGAATATATAGGTGAATTACAAGGCAGTGGATTTTTTTTTTTAATTTATAGACACTTGATTCCCTCACACATTGATGTGTATATGCTGTATTTCGGGAGCTGTTTCTGTACAGATTAAGACAGAAAGTGGAGTATCATTTCTAGTGTTACCCAGTAGGTCCTTGGGGCTTATTTTCTAAATAGTAGTGTGCACATGCCACACAAGTACCTTATTTCTATGTGCCCAACACCTTTCTTCTCTGTTAACAGTAAGGGAGACAAGTTTCTTCTAAGTCTGTGAACTGTTTATCTCGGCTCAAAGAACGCCTGTGTAACTGTTATTAGATGCCGCCTACAAGTGACATAGTACTCTGTTTGTCGCTGCCCGTCTCTCTTACTTCACTGGCTACGATCATCTCTACCTTCTTGCCTGTGCCTGAATCTGGCCCTGTTTCGTTCTTCCTTATGGTTGATTCATTCACCACTGTGTAAGTAGAACCCACTTTCTTCACTCATTTCTATGTTCTTGGGCAGTTAGGTTGCAGCAGTGTCCTTCCTTTGGAAACTGGTCCGGCAGGGATGGCATGGGTACCCTTTTCTTCAAAAATGTTTCTTTTCCCTACCGTATGCTCAGGCACGTGATTGCTGCTTCCTCCCGGACTTCTGTGTTTCGTTTTCTGAAGATCCTCCATACTGTGCTTTCTAGTGGATGGACCAAGAGATTTTAAGTAATCCTATCCAAATTAATTTCTTGATGGGAGTTTTTATTCCTAAACTTTTCCCATTTTTATTTTGCAAACCTTCATTCTTGATTATTTCATGTGTTTGGAGCAATCCATCCACTCTTTCTTTTTCAGTTGAGCTACAGTTGATTCACATTACTCTCTTTGCTTTGGGATACAACAGAGTGGTCAGTATTTTCATGGACTATATACCATTTAAAGGTATTGAAAAGTCATGGCTATATTTCTCTCTGCTGCATACAATATCCTATTACTTTTCTTACATTATACACAATGATTTTCCTTTCTTCATTTCTACTTCAACCTGGCAACATCCACAACCAAATCCCCACAGGCATCTGTGTTTCTGGATTTGTGAGTCTCTTCCTGTTTCACAGGTAAATCCATTTGTGTCTTATTTTAGATGGAACTTAAATGTGATTTCCTATGGCAGTTTTCTCTATGTTTCTGACACCTTTGACTTAGATGTGAATATTTATGTGAAATAAATTTTCCTGAAAGAAGTACAGTTTTTAGGAATAGTATAATGTGAAATGAACCAATGTTCACCGTTCAGCCCGCAGAGTTGCTGGCCTGAAATAGGAACTTTTCCCTCTTTCAGCCTGGGAACCTGGAGCACAAAGTTTCTGTGTATCTACTGACTGATTCTGTTGTTGTTGTTGTTTTTTACAGTTTATTTACTGACTGGAGACAATTAAGAGGTTGTTTACTTATATCCATAAAAATAGAGTGTAGCCATGACTCAGAAATGAATGTCTCTTGTTGAAGCATTACTTACACATAGCCTTTTCTCCTTAGTTGAATGGGAGACTTGCTTGTGATTCAAATTATTTTGTGAGACAGATTGTTTTCCCTGACAGTAAGCTCATTATCACACGAGAAGAAAGACTACTTGTTAAAGCAAGCTGTTATTTTGTTAGATTAAAAAGAAATGGGGCAGTGCAAAGAAAATTCTCAACAGCAAAGTGATGGTTCCAGTCAGGCTGAGACTGGATCAGTAAACTCTGACATCCACAGAGTACAGGGCAAGGCTTGCTGGGGTGTCCTTAGACGGAATTACTAGAGTGTGTGCGTCAGAGAAAGGAGGGCAGATAACCACAGGCTTTGGCTCAGAGCAAGAGAAAACTTCACCAACCTTAGATCTGGCCTGTTTTCATTATCTCAAAATACTATAACCCCATTGAAAGCACCATCTCGGCCACGGCTGACATAGTAATTTAAGACTCTTCTATGTACAAGGTCTTGGTTTGGAATGGTGGGTTTAGAATATTTTATGATTATCCTTTTGGGTCAAGGTTTTTTGTTTTTCAAGTGTGGTTATTATACAGGGTGGCATATATTTCCTTTGGAATCCCTCAGGATATTGATAAAGTTTTGTGAAATGAGTACATCAGTGACAGTCATCACCAAGTAATACACTCATGAGAGGCTGCTCGGTGTTAAGCTGTACATGCAGCACTCCTCTGTGTACAATTCACGTGTTAGTGGCATTCTGTAAGTAAAGTAGGAAGTAGCCGATACTATTCCAGAGAAACGTGGTGCTCCTCTCATTACAAAACGTGGTGCTCATTATCTCATCTCCATGAGAGATGCCTCTTCTCATCTGTGTTAGTCCCAACATGACTAAAGACGTCTGTGAGAAGAGCTTTAGCACAAAGCAAACCCTCACATTGACTCTCAGTCTTCACAGCAACCAGGAACTCTATTGAAATTTCAGATGAAAAACTAGGCTCAAGAATGTTTTAATTCCTCCTGGATCACAAACTAGCAAGTAGATGATCTCATCTCCATGAGAGATGCCTCTTCTCATCTGTGTTAGTCCCAACATGACTAAAGACGTCTGTGAGAAGAGCTTTAGCACAAAGCAAACCCTCACATTGACTCTCAGTCTTCACAGCAACCAGGAACTCTACTGAAATTTCAGATGAAAAACTAGGCTCAAGAATGTTTTAATTCCTCCTGGATCACAAACTAGCAAGTAGATGATGTAAACATCACATCTAGTGGGTTTCTTTCAGACATTTTTCTTGTCTAGCACTTGAGAAAGATGGAAAGAAGGCAGGCAGACATATTTGTCTCTTCTATCTAGGAGAAACTTATTTCTCGTATATAAGTCATGAAGACCTTTCTACATCATTATGTAATCTTTGTTCTCTAATAACATATACTGAATTAACTGTCTTCTATTTAATGTAACACATTGTATAAGATTGATACAAAAAGCAATTCATTTATGATAGATGTGTAAGATACTCAAGTTATTTCTAATTTCAACTGTTGAAAATAGTCCTGCTATACACATACCTAAATATGCAACAACAGAATGGGAAAGACTAGAGATCTCTTCAAGAAAATTAGAGACACCAAGGGAACATTTCATGCAAAGATGGGCTCGATAAAGGACAGAAATGGTATGGACCTAACAGAAGCAGAAGATATTAAGAAGAGGTGGCAAGAATACACAGAAGAACTATACAAAGAAAATCTTCACGACCAAGATAATCATGATGGTGTGGTCACTCACCTAGAGCCAGACATCCTGGAATGTGAAGCCAAGTGGGCCTTAGAAGGCATCACTATGAACAAAACTAGTGAAGGTGATGGAATCCCAGCTGAGCTATTTCAAATCCTGAAAGATGATGCTGTGAAAGTGCTGCACTCAACATG
>SJYX01015226.1:18258-47534 GCA_006410675.1 Oreotragus oreotragus | reverse complement strand
TCATAATCTCTTCCTTTATCATAATATAAATTTTATTTCTCCTAGTTAGACAGTAATGCTAACTTGCCTCAGTCATGTCTGATTCTTTGCGACCCCAGGGACTGTAGGCTCCTCTGTCCATGGGGATTCTCTAGGCAAGAACACTGGAGTGAATCCAGTGTTCATGCATGCCCTCCTCCAGGGGATCTCCCTGATCCAAGATTGAACCCTGCAGTAGCAGGTGGGTTCTTTACCACTAGCACCACCTGAGAAGCCCCAGACATTAATGGTTAATTCTTTTAAAAAATTGTCATTCTTTGGAGTTTCCCATTTACATTTAAAACTGAAAAATACAGACTTCAACTAACAAACTCCGTCTCATTTTGATCTGAAAAACAGTAGTAAATTTAACACTAAATTTATAGGTTGAGTATCTTTTGTAAAGAGGGGACACACGTATGAATTACTTCAGAGCCTACATTATGTAAAACTCACTGTGTCACAGCTATTGACTCTTGTGTATCACTTGAGGCCCTTTATGTTCAAGTCTGATGATGAATTATCACAGAAGCAAAGGGTTAACTTGCAAAGAGACTATGAAGGGACATCTGGAATCTCTCTTTCTCAGCGTATGCAGGGTGGTTACATGGTCTTGCGAAGAGTCTGGCCCCACTCTCACAGTGCAGTGTGGTCTGCACCTAAGCTCTCGTGTGTCCGGGAGGAACAGACTGTCGTTCCTGGACAGTTTCTTTCTCGTCTCAGAGATGGCTTTCTTTCATCAGATCGTGAAGGGGTGATGTGGCTGAGAGGCCAGGACAAGGGCCCTGAGTTTTCACGGTGCAGACAGGACCCAGGTTGCCTTAGAAGGAATCCCTCTGTTGGTGCCCCCACCTCTGTGCAGACATGATGATTAGATAGCCCTCCAGGAAGTATTCACATAACCATCCAGTCCCCAGTAGTTGTCCTCAAAGTTGCTGATGAAGATATCCACTGCGCCTTTAATCTGAAAAGCTTTCAGAAGTAAGTGGGCCTCCTCCTCCTTGTAAACACCTAGGAGAGGATCATGGGTTATTCTTACATCATAGGAACGCTCACGATCAGGAAAGTAGGCACTTGCCCATTTTGTGGAATATGATACAGACAGGACAGTGTTTTCAATAATAGAGATTAATGTTTTTATTTTTAAAGTTGTAGTCCTTTTTTCCTAAAATCACCTTTTACTGAAGCCCTCATCTGTCTCGAGTAAGTATCATCTACTTCACTCAATTCAACAACTTTATTCTACAGAAGGAACAAAAGTAATATATGTTCAGTTATATTAATTTTTTAAGTTCAATGTTTTCAGTTTCTACTCACTTCTGAGGACAGGGGTATGTACTGTAGGAAAGAAAAAGAGACATAGCCTAGGGGATTAAACTACTGTGCATGAAATAAACAAGCTATAGGGACATATTATACAGCACAGGGAATATAGCAAATATTTTACAATAATATTAAATGGAGAATAATCTATAAAAATACCGAATAACTAAAAAAAAGTCTTCATAAGGACAGCTATGTCAAAAAAGGGGAGAGTTTGTACAAAATTCTTATAAAATTTAAAACAAATATTTATCAATATAAAAAAAGAGAGAGACCATAAAAATAGCCCCAAATATAGCTACTTATACAGATGAGCTGCATTTCTTAAAAGGAAATGAATGGCATGGTGGACAAAGGTCCTCAGAATGACTGCTGAATGATTTTGTCCAGGGGGTCAGACTGTGTATCAGTAGAGTTAAGATACATGTATTCAGAAGATTTTTGTGGTGATGAAATTACAGCACCCCACAGGACACCAGGTCCTGGCTGGTCCTCCATGAGCAGGACTTCCACTTCCTCCTCTAAGATCCTTCCCAATCAAACTGCACCCAGCAGGGGGACTTCTGTCCACTGGGACTCAATCTGAACAACTCTTGATACAACCACTTTCCCAAATCCAAACCTAATTGCATCAAAGTCACACTGGAGAGCATTTCCTTTGGGGGAAAAAAATCCTAACTCCATGAAGAGACAAATTATCCAAAGGATCTAGGTAAGCTTAAGAAATCTGAATATTTTATTAAGTCCCAGCATATTCCGACACAGGATTAGATCTGAGCAGCTGGTCTGTCTCATTTACACATTCACAGGGTCAAGGTGCAAGGCAATTTTGGGGACCCTAGAGCATGATGCCAGGATGTCTGGCTCTCGATGAGTGATCACATCATCGTGATTATCTGGGTCGTGAAGATCCTTTTTGTACAGTTCTTCTGTGTATTCTTGCCATCTCTTAATATCTTCTGCTTCTGTTAGGTCCCTACGATTTCTGTCCTTTATTGAGCCCATCTTTGCATTCTGACTCACAGAAGGAGAATCCTTTCTTTCAGAATTGAGAAGTGAGAACTAAAAGAAGCTCTAAGAAGCTTCCACTAAAGGGTTCGGCTGTGGTACACTCTGTCTTGTCTGTTTCTGCTGCTTAGCTATCAGGTATAAGCGTGGTTTTGTGGAGAAGCTGAAGGTGTGATGCTGTCAGCTCTGACTTGGTATTACTTTTATTTGTAAATACACAGCTTCAAAAGCTCTAAGAAGCTTCCACTAAAGGGTTCGGCTGTGGTACACTCTGTCTTGTCTGTTTCTGCTGCTTAGCTATCAGGTATAAGCGTGGTTTTGTGGAGAAGCTGAAGGTGTGATGCTGTCAGCTCTGACTTGGTATTACTTTTATTTGTAAATACACAGCTTCATTAGTCATTAGTGCATCATTCTGGTGTTCATAGATTTGTAAGTTTAAAAAGCAGAACCGCTGTCAAGGACACAAACTTATATTCTACCCCCAAATAGCCATGGTCTCAAAAATAACAGGCCTATGTTATATATTCACCAACACTGGTGATATTTGCCCATTTTCATTAAAAAATACATTTTCCAAAGACATACTGTATTTTATTTTCCTTTGAACTCATAGTGGGTTTCTCTTTGATTTAAAATGTGATTTGCAAATAATGAGATCTGCACCTCTTGTTAGCCTGTGCCTCTTCTGCATCCACCACAGACTGCACACATATTCACACACAGTTCACACACAGCAAGCACTGATTTGAGCTGGTGGGGGATTGCTGGACAAGAGCACCTTCAAGAGGTTACTACTTGGGGGTCTTCCACCTGGACATGAGCCTGGTGGGCAACTGACACTCATCCTGCTCTGCAGGGACCCAATCTCACTTCGCCACAGTGACTTATTTTATAGACAGGGGACTTCCCTGTCCATTTCATGTCTGCTTTACACGTCCTGTGCTCAAATCCACTTCAGAGGAAGAATCCCAGGTGGCAGGTGCACACCACGATGTAGCCAAAGGAGGGAGGGTCAGNCATTTCATGTCTGCTTTACACGTCCTGTGCTCAAATCCACTTCAGAGGAAGAATCCCAGGTGGCAGGTGCACACCACGATGTAGCCAAAGGAGGGAGGGTCAGTGGCTCCCAACGTCTGTGTGGCTGGTGTTTCAGGCTCACGGCAGGCATGAGGTGAAATGGGATTTGGTCCATTAGCAAGTCCATTGTAGCCTAAAAATGTGTGTCTAAGGAAATAGAGCAAAAGAGTTGGAAATGGCTATAAAGTTAGTTTACTACTTGAAACTGAGAATACAGGAGCTTTATAGATCACTGACATTCTGCTCTCTGCAGCTGACAGCACCCTGAAGCCTTGGCGTTGTCATTTCTCTCTCCTCCTGTCCCCCCACCCTGCCTTCACTCTCTCCTCCTACTCTGTCTCTGCCTATCATCTGTTTATCATCTGTCTATCTATCACCTACTTATTATCTAGCTACTCTCCTCTGCATGCATGTATGTAATTATGTGTAGAAATTTAGAAACCACAGCTTTAAAATAAACCTACTGACATACTATTAAGATAATATGTTAAATTTCCTTAAAAGAGCAGTCCTTTAAAATACACAGATTAATGTGTATTTTAAATTATGTTTTGATTTTTGTCCAATGGCAACTAGAAAATTTACTGCCCACTTAAATAAATAATTAATTTTGGCCAAAATCCAGTGTGTGTTTAGAAAATTAATTGAAATATAGATTCTTACTTTCTCTAAAAAATAATTTAGGAGTAAATAAGGTTGTAATTGCTTTTGTTGTTTAGTTGCTAAGCTGTGTCTGACTCTTTGTGATCCCATGAACTCTGGCCTGCCAGGCTCCTCTGTCCATGGGATTTTCCACAGATTCTGGAAACAAACTAGTATTTCCCAAACGGGCAAGGCAGGCAGGGGAGGAATAANTAGCTTTAAAATAAACCTACTGACATACTATTAAGATAATATGTTAAATTTCCTTAAAAGAGCAGTCCTTTAAAATACACAGATTAATGTGTATTTTAAATTATGTTTTGATTTTTGTCCAATGGCAACTAGAAAATTTACTGCCCACTTAAATAAATAATTTTGGCCAAAATCCAGTGTATGTTTAGAAAATTAATTGAAATATAGATTCTTACTTCCTCTAAAAAATAATTTAGGAGTAAATAAGGTTGTAATTACTTTTGTTGTTTAGTTGCTAAGTTGTGTCTGACTCTTTGTGAGCCCATGAACTCTGGCCTGCCAGGCTCCTCTGTCCATGGGATTTTCCACAGATTCTGGAAACAAACTAGTATTTCCCAAACGGGCAAGGCAGGCAGGGGAGGAATAAGTTAAGAGTTTGAGATTAACATATATACAAACTACTATATATAAAATAGATAATCAACAAAGACCTACTGTATAGCACAGGGAACTCTACTCAATATTCTGTAATTATCTATATGAGGAACAAATCTGAAAAAGATGGATATATCTATATGTATAATCCGGTCCCATCACTTCATGGGAAATAGATGGGGAAACAGTGGAAACACTGTCAGACTTTATGTTTCGGGGCTCCAAAATCACTGCAGATGGTGACTGCAGCCATGAAATTAAAAGATGCTTACTCCTTGGAAGAAAAGTCATAACCAACCTGGATAGTATATTCAAAAGCAGAGACATTACTTTGCCGACTAAGGTCCGCCTAGTCAAGGCTATGGTTTTTCCTGTGGTCATGTATGGATGTGAGAGTTGGACTGTGAAGAAGGCTGAGTGCCGAAGAATTGATGCTTTTGAACTGTGGTGTTGGAGAAGACTCTTGAGAGTTCCTTGGACTGCAAGGAGATCCAACCAGTCCATTCTGAAGGAGATCACCCCTGGGATTTCTTTGGAAGGAATGATGCTGAAGCTGAAACTCCAGTACTTTGGGCACTTCATGCGAAGAGTTGATGCATTGGAAAAGACTCTGAAGCTGGGAGGGATTGGGGGCAGCAGGAGAAGAGGATGACAGAGGATGAGATGGCTGGATGGCATCACTGACTCGATGGACGCAAGTCTAAGTGAACTCTGGGAGTTGGGGATGGACAGGGAGGCCTGGCGTGCTGCGATTCATGGGGTCGCAAAGAGTCGGACCCGACTGAGCGACCAAACTGAACTGAACTGAACTTCCTCTTACAGAGAAACTAAAGATTTTGGACTATTAAAGAATAATGTTTGATGCCATCCTGAGATGTTCTCTATAAGAAAGCAATTTTTTTAAAAAAGAAATTATCACTGGTATTTATGTTCACCAATCTATAGAATGCTAATATAGACGTCAATTCTTGGTTACTTAAGGAAAATACAATGTGTGTTTTCAGTAAAGAAGGTATGAGGAGTGAAATTACGTTTTATAAAGGGAAAAGGAAGTAGGTCTGACTTACAGGTGGCTGTTTTGGGATGGGAGCACAAAGTAATGGGTACAGAAATTGATAAGAAAGTTCTACAGAAAGTGCACCCCAAGGGAAGAGTTTTGTGCATAAATTCAAGATTTCTTGAGATATTGAACTGCCTTTGATAATGGATTTTAAGTTTTTTTACCTCTGAAGTAATCTGTTCTGTGTTTACCTTTGAAATCTTCTTTGTTGCTTTGGCTAAGTGAATATACAGTCTCACATTGATCTATATAATTCTATCTGACTGTTATTAAACCCTTTTGATATTTATCAATGAAACTTCCTAAATAACTTGACATCTAGCTATCTTTGGGATGCTTCAAATGGCCCCTGAGACATCCCAAGGAGCTATTAAACTCCCTGGGTTCATTGGACTTGTTAAATTACATGGGAAGTACTATTGAAAGGGTGCTAAATCTTCTCAGGTTATACTGTATGGCTGATGTTACTAGTATAGATGTCCTAAAATTATGTGGAATTCATATAGATCTGATATGCCCTGATAACATGTTGTCAGTTATAACTCTAGTTATAATGTTAAAGTGTTACAAGTTGCAGCAATGACCAGGTTACTTTGTCAGTTGCAGTTTAGTAAGATTTTAAACGTGCCTTCTATGGTTTCACTCTGATGCCTTTTCAAGAATACTGCTACTTCAAGATTTATGGAAAAGACTTTTCTAAGATTAAGCGATAAACACATTTTGTTCGTTTGTTATCTGGTAAACTGGTAACAGACTGGAATTTAGTCTACTCACTGTTAAGAGAACAAAGCTTTCTTAGAATGAAGCTTTCAACAACAGATTATGAATTTCTTTGGCTTTAAGTGATTTATATTTGTTTTTATTTATTTTTTATTTTTTGGGGGGGCTTTTTTTTAAAATTTTACTTTACAGTACTCTATTGGTTTTGGCATACATTGACATGAATCTGCCACAGGTAAAATCTTTTGTTACTTTGGTAAAGTAAAGAAGCATTATTTAAGATTGTGGTACATGTAGAGAAAGTTCATTCTGCTTCTACAAAAATAAGCCCTCATGCTTAGACTTTTGCTATCCTGATGTCCTTAAAACATGGCAACAGTCTTCTACTACTAAATCAGGGAATCAAAAATGGGTGAACAATAAATCAAAGAATCAGGGCTATGGGAAATCCAAGACCGCTTGGCTTTTCACAGCTCCCTGACAAACTTCATTTTTATTTAATGGGTTAAAGCCTTCCCTGGCTACAGGGTTAATGCCCACATAATGAAAAATGTCATGTTTCACTGAATACTAAGTTTTGTTAATTGTTAAACTGAGTTTCTAGTATTGTTAAGGTCTAGTGTTTACTAGGAGAAGGCAATGGCACCCCACTCCAGTACTCTTGCCTGGAAAATCCCATGGACAGAGGAGCCTAGTAGGCTGCAGTCCATGGGGTCGTGAAAAGTTAGACATGACTGAGCGACTTCACTTTCACTTTTCACTTTCATGCATTGGAGAAGGAAATGGCAACCCACTCCAGTGTTCTTGCCTGGAGAATCCCAGGGACGGCGGAGCCTGGTGGGCTGCTGTCTATGGGGTCGCACAGAGTTGGACACGACTGAAGCGACTTAACAGCAGCAGCAGTGTTTACTAAGGCTCACTTCTGAGCTAGTTCCTTGTTGTTATGTTATACTGCTAAAAGATTTAATTAAGTTATTAAAAAGGACACTCCAAGTTTGTTTCTAAAGCTTATCTCAGTAACCAATCTTTGGATAAAGATCAGATGCTCCATGATGTACAACAAGGAGATTAACACCAGGCTATAGTCATTTAACAAACCAAGTCAGATGACCTGGGATATACTGGGCTCTACCTAATGAAAGTTCTTGACTTATAATCCTTACTTGTGACCTTACTAATAGCTACTAGCTGTATTATTTATTGTTTCTTACATTACCAAATGTGTGATTGAGCCTGTGATAAAATGCTGATATGCAGTTCCATATAAGGTCAATGATTGTAATAACGTAAGTCTAGATATGGGAAGAAGCAACAAGAGGGAATATTTTCCTGGACCAAGAAGCTAGTAAGACAGGTATGGTCCAGAGACTTTTGCTACTCACAAGGCCTGGTCCGATAACCGTACACTGAGTGGCCTGTCAATGGAATCTTCGTTAAACCTGAGAATGAGCCTTCCCAGCACCGGGGGACACACTGGGTCATGAAATGCCCCCAAAGCATGGTCAAATAAGTGGCTATGAAGGGATCCTTCTGACTGGAAGCTGGCACTTGCCAGCTGCCTCTACAAGGATTACATCCTGACCACTGCAAGCTGCTGACCTTCAACATCCCCTGAAAGGAGTTCGGGGTGGCGATCAGAAATAAGGCACTCTATGCTCTGGGAAAAACCCATGAAAACTGGCCTTCAGATAATCAGATGTTTTCAGGTAAAGATTTTATGAGCCCAAAATTCTTGCATTTCTCATACCCAGAGAAACACTAACGTCACAAACCCATGTCTAGTTCTGATTCTCCTGACTAGCTGCTCAGCAGCTTTTCTACTTCTGTTAATCTTTGGCCCATGTACCTTTAACTTCCTTGTTAAGTTTGTTTCTTCTAGAATACAACAAATTTCCAAGTGGTAGTACAACAAGAATATTCCCTGGCCAACACCCAGACAGTGCTGAAACAAGCCATCTTTTCGTTCCATGGACTCTCATCTCCCTCTGTAAATGCACCCTGACAGAGAGCAGGCAAAGGGAACCAGAGGCCCACAAGGCCTCTGTACAGCCTGAAGAAGCCAGAGCGGTCATCTCCCCTTTCCCCCTGAGACTGGGTTCCCTAATGCCTGAGAAGGGAAACAGGTAGATAGACATGAGCAGGGTATCTAAAGAGGCCAAAGAATTGGCCCTAAAAATAAAGAGAGGGACAAAAGAGCCTATAAAACCAAGGAGGGTCTTGGAATGCAGGAACAGAAAAACCAGACCCTATCATCCTTCCCTCCCCCGTGTTGTAACTATTAATGGATTTCAGGTCCTCCTGAGCAGTATAACCTGTCTCCCCTCCTACCCTATAGTGAGGAGCTATTTGCCTTACTCTTCCCCCAACCCAGTATACGTGCCTCATCCAATCAGCAAATGACCCACAAGACCCCTACCCCACTCCTTGTACCCTGGGTATAAAAGTGACTCAGAACCCCGCATTCAATGTCAGTTCTCCCTTGAGCTGGCCTGCTGTTCTAACAGTGTCTCCCACTCTAATAAACTTCATCCTTCTTTCATTCTGTCTCCTATCTGGAAATTCTTTTCCAACCCATGCCTGGCCACGACAGAAGCACCTGAGGAACTCTGGCCAGGGTTACTCTCTGGTGTGTTCTAAAGGCCCACAGCCCTCTGTGCCCCGGGAACTGCCACCCAAGCAGGGGATGTCCTGGCATGCTGCAGTCCATGGGGTCCCAAAGAGTGACTGAGTGACTAAACTGAGCTGAAGTAAGCTGTGGTGATTAAATTGTAGTTGCAGGAAATGTCCACAAGTCGGCAGCAATTCTTCATGACCAGCTTTGGTTACTGGGGCAACCAGAGCCTTAGGGAAAATCAGCTTCCTGCTGCGAAATAGAGTGGAATGTACCTGGGCTTGTGTCTTACTATTTCTTACCCCTAAAGTTTCACACCTTATTTGCAGGCGCATTCCAACTAGGGCCACAGCACCCAACTGAGGGTGCTCAGGTGCCTACGAGGATGCACTGGCAGGAAGGAGGCTTGAGCTGGGAACTGAGGATAGGTAACTTTCCCCCAAGGTCCTTAAGGCCAGAGGGTCAGGGCACCATCCTTGGGTGCATTAGGTATTCTGGTCCCAGAGAGGTAATCAGACAGTACAGGTTTAAGAGCGAGCTCAACTAAGTGCATCTGGCCTGACATGTTGACACCACCCACGTGCAGCCATGGGACCCAAGCCTGCCCAGACTACAGAGACTCAGACTGGGAGAGACCAGTCCAAGTCAGGGAGGTTGGAGATAATAGAGGAGGGACCACTTTTCTATCCTTAACTTTATGCTGATATTATGTTGGAGTATCACTGATCTGCAATATTGTGCTAGCCACCCAATTCAGGTATCATTTTGTTGTAGCCATGCATTCCGGGAAACAAACTCACTCAGAAGGACAATGCAGATAGTGGAGTGCAGTTTATTACACCGGCGGGCCCAAGGCAGAGTCTCCTCTTAGTCAAGGACCCCGACCAGCATTTGTGAAAATCTTTTATACCCCATGTGTACGTGTCTGAACCCACCACTCCAAATTCCTTGAAACTTACATAAACCAAGGAAAATACAATCCCAACAACCCCATCATTCACGTGCTATGTGCTCATGTGCTCAAACAGTCAAACAATTAGCCAATAATCAATAAACCTGAGGTTACACTCCGATAGATACAGAAAAATTTATGGCTTGTCTGGAGGAAGGGGTGATAGTGTATGTTTTCTCTAAGGCGATGAGTAACCTAGATACGATCTTCAAGGTTCCCCTGTCTGGAGGGGGTCTTATCCTTCTGTTGTTGTTTTCATAGGCACTAAACACAGAGCTCAGAGTCCATTGGAAAGGGGCCTGAGCATGATCAGCATGAACAGGCCTAAGATGGAGTCCAGGCCCTATGAATTCCTTCTTCAATTTATCCATGGGATAGCCTTTTTTTGGACTTTTTGCCATAGAAGATTGAACAGAGTGCTAATACACTTTTCTGTGTATCCAGTGGAGAAAGGAACAAAATAGTTATTGCAGATTATCTCTCAGAGATACAGATTTCTGTGTATAGGTAGCAATACAGATTTTTGTATATATGTAGGAGGAAGGAAGAAAGGAAGAGGATAATTCTTATGAGTTATCTGTTACAGATACAGGTTTCTATGTTTATGTTAGTCTGGAGATCCTAATTCATTCTAGGCCCTTCACTTTTTTGGGGGGAACCCTTTGTTTGACTTCGAATTCTCAGAATCTCTTTTTGGATTGTAAATTTGTTGCCTTGCATGTCTATTTTTACTTTGCCTGGAAGGTACCTCACAAACTATAGTCTTCATCTGCCTGACTGGCTATGCTTAGTGTATGGTCCTTCAAGGTTCATCTCTGTGGCTACTAGTGTCATAATTCCCTAATTTCAGTGGCAGCTTTCTATGAGTGAGAAACACCTCACTGTATACATGTACCACATCTAATTTGAGCTTTAATCTCTCGGTGGAGGTTTTGCTGGTTGCGTGTCTTATATTGGATATAGTGCTGTAGTACTGTGTTCCTTGGGGTTCGTGTGCCTTTTCATTGATGGTTTTATATAGGCCCCAGTGTGGGAATGCAAATCCTAGGCTTTGCCCCCTGATAGTTTCCACCCCCCCACCCCCGCCCCCTGCCACAGGCATTCAGAGACTGTCCATCACACTAGCTGTTGCCATAGATACTGGAGAGATTCTTTTCCTCCAGGCCTTCTCTCACCTATATTGTTTGTCGACTTGTGAGTATATCCATGGTGACTGGTGGGTTTTGATATCTCATTGTCATTTTGTTGACATTCCTAGAGCAATTAGGAATGCCGAGCATCTTGTCCTGCGGTGAATGTTTGAGTTATTATTATTTTTTTTTTCCTTAAAGGGTTTAAAGAAAACTTACCTTTGCAATTGGAAGCAACTGGCTTCCTGAAAGTCAGTTGTATTTGGAATATATTTCTGCAGTTCCCACCCCAAGACATTACCTGAGAATAGCTGTCATTAACAGAATTCTTGAGGCAGCAATAGGAGAAGGAAATGGCACCCACTCCAGTACTCTGAAAATCCCATGGACAGAGGGGCCTGGTGGGCTACAGTCCATTGGGTCGTGAAGAGTCGGACACGACTGAGCAACTTCACTTTCACTTTTCACTCTCCCGCATTGGAGACGGAAATGGCAACCAACTCCAGTGTTCGTGCCTGGAGAATCCCAGAGACAGAGGAGCCTGGTGGGCTGCTGTCTATGGGGTGGAACAGAGTCGGACACGACTGAAGCGACTTAGCAGCAGCAGCCACAGCAGAGTGGCAATGAGCCTTGGTGGTCATGTTGTAGTTACAGAGAATGTCCACAAGGGGCAACATTTTATGCCCACCCCTTTTCTCAGGCAACCAGTTCAGTTCAGCTCAGTCGCTTAGTCCTGTCCGACTCTTTGCAATCCCATGGACTGCAGGACGCCAGGCCTCCTGTCCATCACCAACTCCTGGGGTTTACTCAAACTCATGCCCATTGAGTAGGTGGTGCCACCCAACCATCTCATCCTCTGTCATCCCCTTCTCCTCCCGCCTTCAATCTTTCCCAGCATCAGGGTCTTTTCCAATGAGTCAGTTCTTCTCATCAGGTGGCCAAAGGATTGGAGTTTCAGCTTCGGCATCAGTCCTTCCAATGAATATTCAGGACTGATTTCCTTTAGGATGGACTGGTTGGATCTCCTTGCAGTCCAAGGGACTCTTAAGCGTCTTCTCCAACACCACAGTTCAAAAGCATCAATTCTTCAGCACTCAGCTTTCTTTATGGTTCAACTCTCATATCCATACATGACTGCTGGAAAGATCATAGCTTTGATTAGATGAACATTTGTTGGCAAAGTAATATCTCTGCTTTTTAATATACTGTCTAGGTTGGTCATATGGAGAAGGCAATGGCACCCCACTCCAGTACTCTTGCCTGGAAAATCCCATGGATGGAGGAGCCTGGTAGGCTGCAGTCCATGGGGTCACTAGGAGTCGGACAGGACTGAGCAACTTCACTTTCACTTTTCACTTTCATGCATTGGAGAAGGAAATGGCAAGCCACTCCAGTGTTCTTGGCTGGAGAATTCCAGGGACGGGGAAGCCTGGTGGGCTGCCATCTGTGGGGTTGCACAGAGTCAGACACGACTGCAGCGACTTAGCAGTTGGTCATAACTTTTCTTCCAAGGAGCAAGCATCTTTTAATTTCATGGCTTTGTGATTTTGGAGCCCCCCAAATGAAGTCTGTCACTTAGGTTGCCCTAAGGCAACCAAAGTCTTAAGGAAAGTGTGCTTTCCATCGCTGTGAAATAGAGTGGAATGTGCTTGAGCAAACATTTAATGGCTTCAGTCTCACTAGTTTTCCCCCTAAAGTGTTACACAGACACCTTGTCCAGACTAATCCCTTCCAGATCCACTGCACCCTGATGAGTGTGCTTAGGTGCTAGGAGGCTGCACTCTCAGGGAAGAGGCTTGAGCTGGGAACCCCAGCACCAGTAGAGGTCGAAGCTAGAGAATCTTGCCTTCAAATTCCTCCAGGCTTTGATGCCACACGTGACTCCGGTTGCAACCAGAACATAGCAGACAGTGGACCTTTAAAAAGGGTCAATGGAAGGCACTGTGCCAGGCTGTGTCAGCCCCACCCCAGTCCAGCAGTACTGGGAACCCACTCAGCTTCCAGGCATGGGATAGAGTCTGAAGTCAGAAATTTCAGCGATAATAAAGTAGGCACTGCTTTTCTTTGCTTTTCTTTAACATCATGCAGTATAGTTGAAATACAATGTAATGATTGTTGTCTGTGTACAGCCACCTAATTGGGGTGTTATGTATCTATGGGGTATCTCTATTTTTTTTTTTTTTGCCATAGATTTTCGATCAGAGTGCTGAGCATCTACTTTCTGTGTATATTAGGAAGTTCAGTTCAGTTCAGTCCCTCAGTCATGTTCGACCTTTTGCAACCCCGTGGACTGCAGCATTCCAGGCCTCCCTGTCCATTAACAACTCCCAGAGCATGCTCAAATTCATGCCCATCACCGACTGATGCTATCCAGCCATCTCATCCTCTGTCATCCCCTTCTCCTCCTGCCTTCAATCTTTCTCAGCATCAGAGTCTTTTCCAATGAGTTGGTTTTTCTCATCAGGTGGCCAAACTATTGGAGCCTCAGTGTATGAGGAAGGAAGGAGATAAACATTGTGGATTATCTATGTATATGTGGCAGGCAGGCAGGAAGAAATGAACGAAGCAGATAATCCTTTGTTGTTGCTGTTAGTCACTCAGTCACATCTGACTCTTTGTGACCCCATGGACTGCAGCATGCCAGCTTTCCCTGTCCTTCACCATACCAGAAACACTGATTTTTTTCCAAACAAAATATTTTAAAAAAAAGAATATATTATCTTGGAAGAGGCTTATTATCTTGGTTATTGGAAGAGGTTATTATCTTGGAAGAATAGAACAAGTCTCTTTGCAAACAATAGGCCAAACAACAAGATAACAGAGTGCGTTCATCTTTTCCTTCAAGAACTCTAAAATTGCAATGTGCTGTTGAACAACCATCAACAGGAGAAAGTTGGATCCCACCAAAAAAAAAGAGATACCCCACATCCAAGGGCAAAGGAGAAGCCCCACAGGATGGTTGGAGGGGTGAAATTGCATTTAGAATCAAATCCCATACCTGCCAGAGATGCTCATCTGAGGGCTATCTGTTCATGCTCATCAAGTAGTTAACTTCCTCCATTTGGTGTGGGTTTTAGCATCTGTGAAGCAACTCAAGGAGTGTGCATCGTATACAGTTACCTCTGTACTTCAGAGAGGAGCTACAGCAGAGGATAAAGGATGGGGTCTGTCTTGGGAAGACCCCATAGGCTCTTGCTTGGTTACATCAGGTGTCTGAGCTCAGCAACCAGGGAAGGTGGGACTGCCTCCTGGGTGTGGGGAACAACAGGATCACAGTCTTCTGAGGGGCCTTTTAGCCCCCAAGGTGAGATGGGGAGGCAGTGGATGGACAGAGGCTTCTGGCCTGGGGAAGGGATCCAGGCCGGAAATGTCACTGGAATCATCACTGGGAGGAAGACAAAAGGCCAGAGGGTGGGGGTGGGCAGTTGGGCAGGTGAGTCACAGCCAACCCCATGCAAGTGATGGTGGTCCCATTGGGAGCTACTCAGAGCCGGAAGGACTGGCCCTCAGGAGCACAGCTTCATTCTCTTGTTCTTTTGTGAAACACTGTGTCAGAGTTTGGGACACCATCAGGAGACTTCTGAGCCCAGTGCTGTTGTGGCTTCATCAAAGGGGCATCAGGTCCTGCCCACGTCCCCACTGGGGATGAAGCCCATCAGGGTAGTGGGGCCCACAGACTTCAGGGAACCCCTGCGCTCAGGATTTATCTCCCTTCTTCCAACCAGCTGCTGGTCAGAGGCGCACATTCTCCCATACTGATTCCACCCCCGAGCCCGAGGAGTAGTCCAGTGTATAGATGGACCACTCAGACTTCATGTTCCTGTCACTTGATGTTTTGGTGGACTCTACGTCTTGACTTTTGTAAATAGTGCTTCCCTGAAAATGGGTGCATGTGGTATTTCGAATTGTGGTGTTCTCCACATCTGAGCCCAGAAGTGGGGCTGCCAGATCTCATGGCTCCTCTGTGTTTACTTTTTTCAGGAACCTCCATGCTGTTTTCCATCTTGGCTGCACCCTTGTGCATCCCCACTCAGAGTGTAGGAGGATTCCATTTTCCCTATGTCCTCTGCAGCATTTATTCTTTGGAGGTCTTTCTGAGATTGGCCATTCTGACAGGTGGAGGGGATTCCTCAGTGTAGATTTGATTTACATTGATTTAATAATGAGTGGGTCTTTCTTGGTGGGGCTCAGCAGTAAAGCATCTCCCTGCAATGCAGGAGATGTGTCCCTATGTCCTCTGCAGCATTTATTCTTTGGAGGTCTTTCTGAGATTGGCCATTCTGACAGGTGGAGGGGATTCCTCAGTGTAGATTTGATTTACATTGATTTAATAATGAGTGGGTCTTTCTTGGTGGGGCTCAGCAGTAAAGCATCTCCCTGCAATGCAGGAGATGTGAGAGATGTATATTCGATCCCTGAGTTGAGAAGATCCCCTGGAGAAGGAAATGGCAACCCACTCCAGTATTCTTTCCTGGAAAATTCCATGGACAGAGGAGACTGGCAGGCTATAGACCATGGGGTTGCAGAGTTGGACATGACTGAGCAACTGGGCACAGTAATGAGTGAGGGGGGATGTCTTTCCAGGTGCTTGATTCATGTATAGATAGACATATATATATTCTTTATCAGGTTCTCTTCCCATATACATTATTACGGAGTGTTGAGAAGGGTTCCTTGTTCTATGCAGTGGGTCCTTGCAGATAATTTTATAAAAAGTAGTGTATGTATGTTAATCTGAACCAGCTCATTTCTCCCTGCCCTCCTCTTTTCCTCCTTGGGAACCATAAGTCTGTGAGGCCATTTCTCTTTTGTAAAGTTCATCTGTCTCCATTTTTAGATTCTACCTAGAAGTGATACCATGTGATCCTTGTCTTGTTCCATTTCCCTGCTTCACTTAGAATGATCACCTCTGCTTTACTCTCTGTGGTTGGAGATGTCATTATTTGATCCTTTTTAATGGCTGAGTAACACTGCATTATGTCTAGCTACCCCATCTTCTTTGTCTGTTCATCTGTGTTCTGCACTTAGATTGCTTCTGTGTCTTGTTTATGGTACCTAGTGCAACTGTGATCATAGGGCTGCAGGCATCTTAAAATTTTGGTTTTCTCTGTATCTACACCCAAGTGTGGGATTGCTGGATCCTATGGTACTTCAATGTTTAGTTTTTTAAAAGAAACTTCGTACTCCTTGCCTGGTGGATGCACCAATTTACATTCCTACCAAGAGTGCAAGGGACATCCCTTCTTTCCGCATCCTCTGCAACACGTATTGTTGGAGATTCTCTGAGATGGTCGTTATGACTGGTGTGAGGTGACAGCTCATTGTACTTTTGATTCACCTTCCTCTAATAATTAGTGATGTTAAGCATCTTTTAAAGTGCTAAATGGCCAGGTGTATACCTTATTCATGATATGTCCATTGAAATCTTTGGCCCATTTCCTAGTGGATATTTTTGATATTGAGCTGCTTGAGCTGTTTGTAAGTTTTGGAGATGAATTCTTTGTGGGGAAATTTGTTTTGAAATATTTTTTCCCTTTTCTGTTTTTTTTTTTTTTTCATTTAGGGTTTCCTTTGCTATGAAAATGCTGCTAAGGTTAATTATTTTTTTTCTTTTTCATGCTTTCTCATTATGGTTTATATAAGGTATTGAATAGAGTTCCCTGTGCTATATAGTAGTGTGTGTATGTCAATCCTAAACTCTTAATTTATTCCTCCATCCACCCTTTCCCTTTTGGTAACCACAAAATTTGTTTTCCATGTCTGTTAGCCTATTTCTGTAAAAGTTCATTTGAATCATCTCTTAAAGACTCCACACATATGATACTTGTATTTCTCTGTCTGATTTATTTTACTTAGTATGAAAATCTCTAGGCCCATCCATGTTGATGCAAATACTTCATCCTTTTTATGGCTGAGTAATATTCCACTATATATATATACATTAATCTGTGTATATATATATACATTAATCTATGTATATATATATACACACACATTATCCATTCATTACACATTACATTCTGTTGATGGAATGTAGGTTGCTTCCATGTCTTGTCTATTGTGAATAGTACTGGTACAAACATTGGGATCCATGTATCTTTTCAAATGAGTGTTTTCATCTTTTCCAGATATATGCCCAGGAGTGGGACTTCAGGATCCTATGGTAGTTCCACTTTTAGTTTTTAAAGGAACCTCCATACTGTTCTCCACCATGGCTGCACCAGCTCACATTCCCACCATCAGTGTGGGAGGGTTGTCTTTTCTCCACACCTCTTAAGTAGTTATTATCTGTAGCCTTTTTGATGATGAAGCTGTGTTCTTTCTGAAGTGCCCTGGCCTTCAGGAAATATGTAGAAGGTAAAAAAGGTTGGTGCAGAAAAGCATGTAGCACACGCCACTCTGTGTGATAAAATGTATAAAGCTGCTGTGGATGGAAAGTATGTGTCAGTATGTATCCCTGAAACATGTGTGTGTATTGGCACCCCAAACCCCAGTGCAGCTGCTTCTGCAGACAGCTTCAGAGAACACTGTCAGGGTTAAATGAAGTCAAAAGGGTGTGGCCTTGATAAAATTTGACGGCATTCTGAGTGCAGCACTTTCACAGTATCATCTTTTAGGATTTGAAATAGCTCAGCTGGAATTCCATCACCTCCACTAGCTTTGTTCGTAGTGATGCTTCCTAAGACCCACTTGACTTTACTCCTCAGGATGTCTGGCTCTAGGTGAGTGTTCACACCATCGTGGTTATCTGGGTCATTAAGATCTTTTTTATATAGTTCTTCTCTGTATTCTTGCCACCTCTTTTTAATGTCTTCTGCTTCTGTTAGCTCCATACCATTTCAGTCCTTAATTGTGCCCATCTTTGCATGAAATGTTCGCTTGATAGCTCTAATTTTCTTGAAGAGGTCTCTAGTCTTTCCCATTCTATTGTTTTCTTCTATTTCTTTGCATTGATCACTTAGGAAGGCTTTCTTTTCTCTCCTTGCTATTCTTTGCATTCACATAAGTGTATCTTTCTTTTTCTTCTTTCACTTTCACGTCTCTTCTTTTCTGGGCTATTTGTAAGGCCTCCTCAGGCAATCATTTTGCCTTTTTGCACTTCTTTTTCTTTGGAACTCTGCATTCAAACGGGCATATCTTTCCTTTTCTTCTTTTCCTATCGCTTCTCTTCTTTTCATAGCTTTTTGTAAGGCCTCATCAGACAACATTTTTACATTTCTTTTTCTTGGGAATGGTCTTGATCACCACCTACTGTATAATGTCACGAATCTCTGTCCATAGTTGTTCAGACACTCTCTCTATCAGATCTAATCCCTTGAAGGTATTTGTCATTTCTAGTGTATAATCATTAGGGATTTGATTTAGGTCATACCTGAATGGCCTAGTGGTTTTCCCTACTTTTTCCAATTTAAATCTGAATTTTGCAATAAGGAGGAGTTTGTGATCTGAGCCACAGTCAGATCCTGGTCTTGATATTCCTGCCTATATAGAGTGTCTCTGTCTTCAGCTGCAAAGAATATAAACAATCTGGTTTTGGTATTGGCCACCTGGTGACATCCATGTGTAGAGTCACCCCTTGTGTTGTTGGAAGAGGGTGTTTGCTATGACCAGTGCATTCTCTTGGCAAAACTCTGTTAGCCTCTGCCCTGTTTCATTTTGTATTCCAAGGCCAAGCTTGCCTGTTACTCCAGGTATCTCTTGATATCAGGTTCTTCTTATCATGTGGCCAAAGTATTGCTCTAATACCCTGGTGAATGCTCCGTGGCCTTTTTGATCTCAAATGTTGATAAAAAAAATAACTAAAGGTGTTATTGGGGTTTCAGTAGGTCATTCAAATTTAATTGTCATTGTGGAACACTTCCAGACATGATCATTTTTTATTATATCTATCTTGCAACACAAATACCTGAAGTAGTAAGGTGTTAGTATCATATGTGCATGCATACATGCTAAGTTGCTTCAGTCATGTTTGACTCTTTGTGACCCAATGGACTATAGCCCACCAGGCTCCTCCATCCATGGGATTCTTCAAGGAGGAATACTGGAGTGGGTTGCTGTGCCCTTCTTTAGTATCATATAATGTCTAGCTAAGAGATAATGAGACTCTTTAATGATCATGGAGAAACTGTGTATTGAAATTATACCAGTCTCCTTCATTTTAAGCCATATGTTTCTTTAACTGATGTTTTCTGGTAACTGCATGTAATTTACTTAAGAGTTATATTTAAAAATTTATGATAATATTCCAAAGCAAGCAAAAGTGAAAAGTGAAGTCGCTCAGCTGTGTCCGACTCTTTGCAACCCCATGGACTATAGCCTATCAGGCTCCTCTGTCCCTGGGATTCTCCAGGCAAGAACACTGGAGTGGGTTGCCATTTCCTTCTCCAATGCATGAAGGTGAAAAGTGAAAGTGAAGTCGCTCAGTTGTGTCCGACTCTTAGCCACCCCATGGACTGTGACCTACCACGCTCCTCCATCCATGGGATTTTCAAGGCAAAAGTACCAGAGTGGGGTGCCATTGCCTTCTCCAGAGGAGTAGCTAATATACTAATACAAGGAAAATAGCTCTCAGGGGTGTTCATTGGCAATGAACCAGCCAACTTGTTATCTTGATATACTTTTTATTTACCACATTTTTGAACTGCTGTTAAACAGGTCCAGGAAGGAAAAATGTTTCTATCTCCTGGGTCAAGTCATTTTGCAGTTGAAAGATTTTAATGTTTTGAAAAATTCCCACGTCAGTTGCTCAGTTGTATGTGACTCTTTGGGACCCCGTGGATTGTATCCCATCAGGCTCCTCTGTCCATGGACTTCTCCAGGCAAGAAGGTTGGAATATTCCAATTTCCAACAGTCCAACACTGGTTTTCCATTTCCTCCTCCAGGGGATCTTACTGACCCAGGGTTTGAACCTGAGTCTCCTGCATTACAGACAGATTCTTTACCACTGTGCCACATGGGAAGTCCTGGTTCTCAATTGGGGAATCCATCTGTGGTCTCCTGTGTGACAGGCAGGGATACTTGTACTGATAGAAATTAGACTTTCCTGTAACTTTACAGCTAATCCTGACTTTCCCCCTATGGAGCTACATAAGATATAGCTACAAACCATATTTGGAGATTTTTCCCAATATTTGATCAAATAAAATTAATAAACATTCAATCTCTAAACAAGAATAAATGCATTGTAATGTTCTGGGGAGATAGTTTGCTCATAATTTATTGAAATATATAGGAAACAATAATTGAAGCAATGACATTATCAGACAAAGAGTTTCCTGAATTCACTGAAGTCACTTAATGTTTAGTTGGCCTTCTATGTTACTGCCATGGGCATGGGGGGAGGGCAGGAAGGACTTCGGCATAAGGCAGGCAGTTGCAAGCTCAAGAACGTTGGATTGAAGGGTGGCTGGTAGGATAAAATCTTCATCTTGTAGTTTATTTTAACTAGAGGGTGAAGAAGCAAACACTGAAAATGGCTTGAGGCTTTCAGAGCTATTTTTCTTTAACCTATAATGATATTTTGTGCCAAAAATAATATCTTTCTACTGGCTTGCTGTTTTACATTGAGACTAGAGGAATGATTTCCACTTTATGACAGGGAAAAAGGCAGTGTTAAGCTATTTGCAAAACTGATGATCTGAACAGTATGAAAACTCCAGTGAAATTTATGCTTTCCCTGGCAAAGTTTGCAGAATGGGTCAAATATAAAAAATTTTCTTTTGTGTTAAATTTTTTGCACATGGTTCTGGAATGTCTATATTTTCAACCCACTGGACATTCAATTTGGCTTACATATATTTATTGAGTACTGAATATTGAATTTATTGAGTACCAGGCCCTTTGTTGGCTGTGAATAATCATTATGTAATTGCAGTCCTCGTCCTTAGGAAGTTCACAGTAAGGTGAGAGAAACAGATCGGTAACTGAGAAAAAAAAAATGAATGTCACAAACACAGTTGTGAGTAGGAGTACTGAGCCCTGAACCCTGCAAGAATATGAACAAAGGGCATCGCTCCCAGTCTTGGAAGATCAGAGAAAGAGTCTCAAGGAAATGCTGTCTGAATGAGACCTGAATAAGGAAAAAATGTGACTAAAAGTAAGTGAGGTAGAGGATGTGGATGGGTCTACAAATGAAAGAGAGAAGTTCAGTGTGGTTGAAGCACGTGTATCAAAGTATTGAAGCAGGGTGAGATAAAATTGTTAGACTGGAAACATGGACAGAAACCATATCATAAAATATTCCATGTTGGGTTAAAACCAATGAGGTATAAAATGCAAATGATTCTCATTCATATTCTCTGATTTCAGATTGCATCCCTGTCCTATGTTTGGTCACCACATGATACTATAAAATTCAATAAGTATATGAATGAATGAATAGCTGTTGAACATTGACCCTACTGTTTCCCTAAAATCAGATAGCTGCCTATTAGTCAATTCTTTTTCTTACCACTGGTCTTATTTCCTCTTCTCAAACAGTGCTCAGGTAAAGATCAATACTTTCTCATCTTAAAAAAAATTCAGTTCAGTTCAGTTGCTCAGTCGTGTCCGACTCTTTGCAACCCCATGAACCGCAGCACACCAGGCCTCCCTGTCCATCACCATCTCCCGGAGTTCACCCAAACCCATGTCCATTAAGTCGGTGATGCCATCAGATAAGTTAGGTAATCATTAAAAAAGCATATTATTTGTCCTTAGAAAGCCTGCATTTTAGTAGGGAATACAGACATGCTGATAATTCTAGCAGCTTCCATTCTAACTAGAACTGAGGAGACCAATAAATCCACAAAGCAAACAAACAAACAAAATCACTAGAAAAACCAGATAAATAAGAAGAAGAATGAGTAGGAGAAAGAAAGAAGAGAAGGGATGAAGGAGAAACAAACTTGCTGGAAGACAAGTATGTAACTTTGATAGGAACCCTCAGCCCAGGATACCAGAAGAGCACACAGTGGAATTTCACCCTGGAAGAACAAGGGAAAATCCTGAGGACATGATGCCAAAGCCCAGGACTAAAGTGGGCACAGGGTCTTGGAGAGAGTGATGCTCATTTAGTCAGGCTCAACAATTGTGTTAATTTTTTTTCGTTTGTGGCATTTGCCGATTCTTGGCTTGGAAGGAGGAAGTAGACATATGACACGATGCTTAGAGTGCTGGTAAGAAAGAGAATCCAGTCAATATTTAAGCAGCATTATGGAGCCAGTGAAACAGAACTTAGAGCACAGAGTCAACATGATGAAGAAAACCTGGTCAATGCTCTAGAAACTTATTTGGAACCCCTGCAGAAGTACACTGTTGGAGCAAGGATGAAGAGGTAGAATCAGCCTAAGAGTATGCACTCCTGCCTTGAAACTGCTAGGCCCCTGATTAGATTGAGATAATCTACCCAGTACTTATAGGAAAGTAGGAAAAATACTTATAGAGAAACCAACATTTTCCAGAAATTCTATAATTTTTCAAACACTATATAAAAATTAATAAGCAAAGCAAGAAAAAACCCCAAGTCAAAAACCCCAACAAAGTCCTTCTGTAGAGCATCAATATCTTATGCTTGTGTGCTCAGTCATGTCTGACTCTTTGTGACCCCATGGACTGTAAGCCACCATGCTCCTCTGTCCACAGGATTTTTCAGGCAAAAATACTGGAATGGGTTGCTATTTCCTCCTTCAGAGGAATCTTCCTGACCCAGGGATCAAACTCACATCTCCTGTATCTCTTGCATTGTAAGCAAATTCTTTCTGCTGAGCCATTGGGAAAGCCTATAATAGAAAAAAATATGAAAAAGATATACATACATGTATAACTGGATCAATGTTGTGAAACTAACATAATGTTATAAATTAAGTATAACTTCAATTAAATACAAAGATCAAGATACTAAGCAAAAAATACAACATGCCAGGTTTTAAAGTTATCAGATAACTTTAAAATAACTGTGGTTAATATGCTCAAACAATAGAGAAGATTCTGGAAGCTTTCACTGAAGAACTGAAATTTATAAAATCTAATTGAATGGAAAGACAAAGCACAATAATCAAAATTGTGAATGTAATGGATAAATTTAACAGGAATTTAGACTCAAGAGAAGATTAATAAAATTGAAAATAGATTAATAGAAAATATTCAGCAGAAGTACATAGAGAAAAATGGATGGAATATACTTAAAAATAGCATAATAATGTATGAAATGAAGTGAAAGTCACTCAGTCATGTCCAACTCTTTGTGACCCCATGGACTATATAGTCCATGGAATTCTCCAGGCTAGAATACTGGAGTGGGTAACCTTTCCCTTCTCCAGGGGATCTTCCTAACGCNAATTTTTCAAACATTATATAAAAATTAATAAGCAAAGCAAGAAAAAACCCCAAGTCAAAAACCCCAACAAAGTCCTTCTGTAGAGCATCAATATCTTATGCTTGTGTGCTCAGTCATGTCTGACTCTTTGTGACCCCATGGACTGTAAGCCACCATGCTCCTCTGTCCACAGGATTTTTCAGGCAAAAATACTGGAATGGGTTGCTATTTCCTCCTTCAGAGGAATCTTCCTGACCCAGGGATCAAACTCACATCTCCTGTATCTCTTGCATTGTAAGCAAATTCTTTCTGCTGAGCCATTGGGAAAGCCTATAATAGAAAAAAATATGAAAAAGATATACATACATGTATAACTGGATCAATGTTGTGAAACTAACATAATGTTATAAATTAAGTATAACTTCAATTAAATACAAAGATCAAGATACTAAGCAAAAAATACAACATGCCAGGTTTTAAAGTTATCAGATAACTTTAAAATAACTGTGGTTAATATGCTCAAACAATAGAGAAGATTCTGGAAGCTTTCACTGAAGAACTGAAATTTATAAAATCTAATTGAATGGAAAGACAAAGCACAATAATCAAAATTGTGAATGTAATGGATAAATTTAACAGGAATTTAGACTCAAGAGAAGATTAATAAAATTGAAAATAGATTAATAGAAAATATTCAGCAGAAGTACATAGAGAAAAATGGATGGAATATACTTAAAAATAGCATAATAATGTATGAAATGAAGTGAAAGTCACTCAGTCATGTCCAACTCTTTGTGACCCCATGGACTATATAGTCCATGGAATTCTCCAGGCTAGAATACTGGAGTGGGTAACCTTTCCCTTCTCCAGGGGATCTTCCTAACGCAGGAATCGAACCCAGGTCTCCCGCATTGCAGGCAGATTCTTTTACCAACTGACACATAATACAGGGCATGTAAATAAAAATCCCAGAATGGGAGAAAGGATGATGCAGAAGCAATATTTAAATGGATAATAAATAATAATTTCCCCAAATTTATAAAAAATATTGATCCACAATTTCAAGAAGCGCTATGGACCCATACAAAATAAATACAAAGAAAACCACACCTAAGAATATCACAGTAAAATTGCTGAATACCAAAGGAAAGAATATGTTTCTATGTGGTAAAGGAGGCATATCACTTTAAACAATAAGCTATAAGTTCTAGATAATTATTTTCTTAATAATGGAAGTAAGAAGACAATAAAATGACCACTTTAAGGAGAACAGCAACAAAATGTTAGCCTAAACAATTTTGCACAGAGAAAACTCCCTCCACAAGTGATTATAAAAATACCTTTCCAGAAAAACAGAAATTGAGAAAAAAAACTAACAACGCTTATAAGTAGACCCAATAAAGGAAAAAATAAAGAGAATTCTTAAGGCAAAAGGAAAATTGTCCCAGATGGAAACACAGAAATGCATAAAATCATAGAGAAGAATGGAAAAGATTTGTGGGTAAATATAATGTTAATTTTAAAAAATAAACACAGTTTATTGTGGAGTTTAGCATATATGTAGACTTACAGTACATTTCAAGTAAATCACAAAAGTTCAAAGTTAAAAGAGTCTATGTTCTGACATTAGCTGGGATATGATATATATACTAATTTCTCTAGAATCTAATAAATCAGGAAACATATAATAGTCTCTAGGAACACTAAGAGAATAGTAAAAAATATATAACTAAGAGACTATTAGCTTGGCAATTTTATTATGAAATAATAAAAATATTTGATTAATCTAAAGGAAATCCTGGTGACAGATAGTAAAGAATCTGCCTACAATTCAGGAGACCTGGGTTCAATCCTTAGGTCGGGAAAATTCCTTGGAGGAGGGCATGACAACCTACCCTAGTATTCTTGGCTGGAGAATTCCATGGACAGAGAAGCCCAGTGGACTACAGTCCATGGGGTCACTAAGAGTCAGATACATCTGAGCCACTTTCACTTCAAAGCAAGTCAAGTAAGGAGAAAAACAGAAAATTGTATATATGAGTGGAACAAATGTTAAAAAGTAGTAAGATGCTAGTCAAGGCTATGGTTTCTCCTGTGGTCATGTATGGATGTGAAAGTTGGACTGTGAAGAAAGCTGAGTGCCGAAGAATAGATGCTTTTGAACTGTGGTGTTGGAGAAGACTCTTGAGAGTCCCTTGGACTGCAAGGAGATCCAACCAGTCCATTCTGAAGGAGATCAACCCTGGGATTTCTTTGGAAGGACTGAGGCTAAAGCTGAAACTCCAGTACTTTGGCCACCTCATGCAAAGAGTTGACTCATTGGAAAAGACTCTGATGCTGGGAGGGATTGGGGGCAGGAGGAGAAGGGGACGACAGAGGATGAGATGGCTGGATGGCATCACGGACTCTATGGACGTGAGTCTGAGTGAACTCTGGGAGATGGTGTTGGACAGGGAGGCCTGGCGTGCTGCGATTCATGGGGTCGCAAAGAGTCGGACATGACTGAGCGACTGAACTGAACTGAAGATGGTAGATATCAATCTAAATATATCAGTAATTACAATAATTATATGGGCAAAACACAGACATATGTTTGTCAGGCTAAATACCTAAGATTGCCAGATTTATCAAGTGAAAGTACAGGGCATTCATGTAAATTTGGATTTCAGATAAACAATAAATAATGTTTTAGTATAGTATGTCCCATGCAATATTTGGAACATCTTTATATTAAAACATCATTTGTTTTACATCTGAAGTTTAACTTCACTGAGCATAATGTATTTATCTGGAAACCCAAGGTGCACCCTTATAACTGATAACATTATCAGTCCCACTGGAGAAAGTGACTTCTGGCAGAAGGACTCCCTAACCTCAGAATTAGAAAGAATTACCTATCCACAGCACTAACGCAGGCAGGCCTCCCCACTGCAAATTCAAAGCCTGTACTGAGAAAAGCACACATTCAAACCCAAGTAGATACTGATATCGGAGAAGGCACTGGCACCCCACTCCAGTCCTCTTGCCTGGAGAATCCCACGGGCGGAGCAGCCTGGTATGCTGCAGTCCATGGGGTCAGGAAGAGTCGGACATGACTGAGCAACTTTTGGCCATCCACCTGGCCTTTTCCGCTCATCCTACGTCTGAGGCGCGGCCTGAAGCTCCTGTTTGGCGTGTCTGCAGCTCCTGTTTGGCGTGTCTGCAACTTTTCGTTTGCTGTCTCTCCTTTTTCGAAGGCGACGAGGCAGGCCTTCATTTGTTTCTGCCTCTAGCCCGTCAGGCAGTCGGCTGGGACCTCTTGCTACTTTGTTAGCCAGTCTGACTGCAACAAACCCTCCATCAGGTGGCCCAGTATTTTCCTCAGTTAGTCACACTCCGCTCCCTCAGCCGCGACGGGAGTTGGACAGTGAGGCTCAACTCTTCGTCAGTGTGGCGGTCAGGCCTTTCCTGCCGCTGCCCAAGTCCGATATTAGGCCTGCTCTGTGGTGAGTGCCTCACCAGGGGGGCTCTGGGCTCCTATAAAAATAGGCTTCCTTGAAAGTTGACATGTGACATAGGTCTACCTATGTCCTAGGCGCTCTGAAGAATTTTTTGAAAGTTCTAGTAATTGTCTTCAACCGGTGTTTGTTCAGGGTAGTTTGCACCATATCCTGGTTTTGCCCGCGGGAATACAGAATGCAGACCTGTGTACTGAACAGACTCAGTGGTGGGAGATGGAGACGCGGAAATAGCCTTATAACCATTATAATGTAATTGGTAGAAAATAAGACTGTTAATTTCCTGCAAACACAAATGGAGATTCAGTCAGCCAGGAGTGTCAAGGAAAGTTCTGGATGGGAAAACCTCTGGTGGCTGGGTCTTGAAAAAAGAGGTGTTTACAAGGCAAACACCAAAGGGTATTTTAGCAAGGGGGCAAGTATAATGAATCTGTGGTGGTAAACAGGGGTTGCGTTGTTAAGGGTCTCATCAAGATAAAAGGTTTGGACCTACCAGAGCTTTTATCCAGGAGAGTGACTTAGATTTGCCGTCACTCAGCAATAAAGGGGGTGCATTGGAAGGCAGAAAGCTGAGGGCAGGGAAATTCATTGCAGTAGTCTTGGTAGGAGAGACTAAGATCTTGTAATATATCCTAACGGTAAAGATGAAGAGATGAGGATGGGATTGAGAAAATTTATAGGGTAGAATTCACAAGACTTGATGAACAAATGGATGTGCTGATAAAAGAATAAGTTATATAACACATTATAAGGGGCTTAGCACCAGATTAACCATTGTTGTGGTGTTGTATAGTCACTGAGTCACGTCCAACTCTTTTGCCACCCCAGGGACAGTAGCCCTCCAAGCTGCTCTGCCCATGGGATTCTCCAGGCAAGAGTATAGGGGTGGATAGCCATTTACTTCTCCAGGGGATCTTCTTAACCCAGGATCGAACCCCTATGTGCTCCATCTCCTGCTTTGGCAAGTGGAGTCTTCTCATTGAGCCACCTAGGATGCCCGTAGTAACCATTGCAGGTGTCCAATAAATGTGTCTGTGTGTATATGTATGTATAAGAGAGTCATCAAAGATAATAGCCAATCTTGGATGGCCAGTTTAGATAGAAATTTTGAGAGAACCCTCTGTATGTGTGTTGGGAAGGTTCAGAAACATTTGAGTTTTCCCTGGTAAATTATTAAATAAAATGTGCCACATAGACAAATGAATAGAAGTTGGAGGAAGGGATAATTACTGTGAGGTGGTTTAAAAAGTCTTCATGTAGGAGGTGGAAATGGAGGTAAGCCTTAGAAGAAAGAATGTTTTAGATGAAGAACAAATTAAAAAGCAGAAGTTGTAATGGTCATAATGCTTTGGGGAATGACTGGCTTGGCTTAAAGGAGTTCTTGAAACAGAAAGTTAAGACAGTTTTAAGCCCAGTTAGGGGAGAATCTTGAAAATCAAATGCTGTTTTGTCCTGTAGTCAATGTGTGCTTGTGTGCTTAGTCACGTAGTTGAGTCTGACTCTTTGTGACCCCATGGATGGTAGCCACCAGTCTCCTCTGTCCATGGAGATTTTCCAGGCAAAAAGACTGGAGTGGGTGGCATGCCCTCCTCCAGGGGATCTTCCCAACCCAGGGATCAAACCCAGGTCTCCCACATTGCAGGCGGAGTCTTTATGTTTCAGCCACCAGGGAAGCCCCCTGTAGTCAATAAGAAGCTATTATCCACTTCTGAGTATATGAATGCCTAGAGTACATCTGTGGTAATTAGTATGTTTGATCAGGAGTGACTTTCTAGTCACGATTCACTTAGAAGTGAGTTTTGAAAAAAGTGAAAGAAGTGGCTTGGTTGGAGAGGAAAGGGAAACACTAGTACTTTTGCTATGAATTGCAAACATTTAGTAATTGTATTAAGCTCCCTTTCAATAGTGCACTGGTCCCAGTTAGCTACCTCATAATATAATTAGATTTCTTGGCTTCAGGACCTTGACAACCATCATCTACACAAATAAGCCAAGTATAAGTCTCCATATTTAGGAAGTCATAAAATTCCATTTGACACTTGTGGAAAATCAAAAGGCTCACCCTGGGTATTGTATGGAGGTAGGAAGGAGGAGGCGGCAAGGCATGTTGGTTTAGTGAAATAAGAAGGAAGGAAAAGGACATGGTTTGCTGCTGCTGCTGCTAAGTCACTTCAGTCGTGTCCGACTCTGTGTGACCCCATAGACGGGAGCCCACCAGGCTCCCCCATCCCTGGGATTCTCCAGGCAAGAATACTGGAGTGGGTTGTCATTTCCTTCTCCAATGCATGAAAGAGAAAAGTGAAAGTGAAGTCGCT
>SJYX01015226.1:0-15140 GCA_006410675.1 Oreotragus oreotragus | reverse complement strand
ATTTTCAAGATTCTCCCCTAACTGGGCTTAAAACTGTCTGCTTTCCATCTCTCTTCTCCCTTATTTTTTTCTCCATAACACTTTTCAACTTAACATACTGTATAATTTCCTTATTTTACTTAGTGTCTGTTTCCCATGAAGGATGAATTTGGTTTTGTTTTTCTTATTGTTTTGTCTTTGGGGTTCACTGTTCCCAGCACCTAGAACAGTGTCTGGCACATGGTAGATGCTCAGTACATTCTTGTTCTGTGAATAAATGAATCAAGTCAATGAGAGAGAAACTATTCCATGCCTCTTTCAAAATTCCATTGATTCTTTCTTCATTCCCTTCTTAGATCACATGTTGTTCTTTGGCACTATCCTCTCCCTTAGAGCTAATTACTTTTCCCCTGCAAGGTTTTGGTGATATTAACAGTAGTTCTTTTGACAGAGATGTCTTAATGAACATTTAAGGCAGACTTCTCATTAAAAAATTGTTACAGAGGGAAGATTTGCTCCACAGTATGATTTTCTCCAAGCCCCGTACTCCTTTAAGAAGCTTTCAGTATTTAATAACCATTTACTGAACATCTTTTACTCACACACTTCTGGGGACAAGTGTTACACTGGTGAAAAAAACAGATGTGCCGCTGCAGTCCTAGAGGAGAGACTAACATTAAGTACGTATACACATAAATATACAAGTCTACCATCCGTTCTCCTTATAAAAATGTTTTAGTTATCAACGGCTTTCTACAATTTCCAGGACTTCTAGCAATTTCTACAGTTTCCTACAACTTTAGCAATTTTTCCAGCTTTACATGAACTCTCACGTTTCATTCAGTAGTTTATTGGGTTAACTTCCAAGTTTTACCAAGGCCCTGGAGTGTAATTTGTTCAGGCGAGGAGTGGTGTATTCATTTAGAGCAGTCAGGTGCTCTCTTACAATGTTTATCTTCGGTTCCCTCTTACAGTGTTTGTTTTACACTTTTTATTCTAAATATCATTCTTTTCAGTAGGAAAGACAGAAACGTGTTATTCATTAATCATTATATCATGAATTTCAGCAATGAGAAATATCCTTCCTTGCTTTTGTCCCAAACTTCATTTTTTTAGACAGAGTTTTGAGATACAATTTAGATACCATACAATTCATCCTTTTAAAGTATACAATTCAGTGGTTTCCAGTAGAATTGTACAACTATCACCACTAGTTAATTTTAGAATATTTTTTTATCACCCTGAAAAGAAAGCCTGTACCCATTAGCAGTCACTCCTCAGTTCCCTCCCAAATTTTCTTGCCCTAAACAACACTAATCTACTTTCTGTCACTGTAAATTTGCCTGTTTTGGACTTTTTGTATGAATGAAATTGTATAATATGTTGCCCTTTGTGATTAGCTTTTTCTCCTATCCTAATGACTTCAAGACACTTACTCCTTGGAAGAAAAGTTATGACCAACCTAGATAGCATATTCAAAAGCAGAGACATTACTTTGACAACAAAGGTCCGTCTAGTCAAGGCTATGGTTTTTCCAGTGGTCATGTATGGACGTGAGAGTTGGACTGTGAAGAAAGCTGAGTGCTGAAGAATTGATGCTTTTAAACTGTGGTGTTGGAGAAGACTCTTGAGAGTCCCTTGGACTGCAAGGAGATCCAACCAGTCCATTCTGAAGGAGATCAGTCCTGGGTTTTATGCTAAAGCTGAAACTCGAGTACTTTGGCCACCTTATGTGAAGAGTTGACTCATTGGAAAAGACTCTGATGCTGGGAGGGATTGGGGGCAGGAGGAGAAGGAGATGATAGAGGATGAGATGACTGGATGGCATCACTGACTCGAGGGACGTGAGTCTGAGTGAACTCCGGGAGTTGGTGATGGACAGGGAGGCCTGGCATGCTGCAATTCATGGGGTTGCAAAGAGTCAGACACGACTGAGCGACTGAACTGACTGAACTGAGTAGGTGTGAAATGTCATCTCATTGTGATTTTAATTTGTATTTCTCTGGTGACTTATGGTGTTGATCATCTTTCCATGTGTTTATTGGTTATTTGTATAATTTCTGGGATAAGCCTTTTATTTTAAGCCTTTGTCTATGAATTCCCTGGTGGTCCAGTGGTTAAGGCTTTGTGCTTTCACTGCCAGAGCTCGGGTTGGATCCCTGGTTGGGAAACTAAGATCCTACAAGCTGTGAAGTGCAGGAGAAACAAAACAAAACCTGTTGCCCATTTTAAAATTGGATTGTATTATTGAGTTATAGGAATTCTCTGTCTATATACAAATCCCCTTATTAGATATATGGTTTATAAATACTTCTGTGGGTTGTCTTTTTTCCTGTCTTGATGGTATCCTTTGAAGAACTAAAATTTCTAATTTTGAAGAAGCCAATTTATATATATTTTTCTTTTGTTGCTTGTGCTTTTGTTATCATATCCAAGATGAAATTGTCTCATAAAAGAGTTCTCTTGATGTCCCATTAATTTTTTAAATTACCTTTCCCTGTTTTCCCATTAACCAGTTTCCTATTAGTAGCACTGTACTGTTAAGAGTAACAACTATGATCAGACTGACTGAGTTTGATTGTAGGTGTTATCACTTGATAATTCTGTAATCAGAAGGAAAATGACTCAACTTCTTTAAGCCTCTATTTCTTCATCTGTAAAATAGGAATAATATTTCTTACCTCAAAGGTTGTGTTGAGGATTAAAATGCTTACATAGAAAGCACTTGATAACTGGTAATGATTATTATTAAAAGTTTTCTTTAAGTACTATTTTTGCTTAATTAAAATACTTTATTACATAGGTGTTTTTCTTGACTTTGTACCCACTGCAGTAACGATTCTGGTAGAAATTTAGTGAATATCTGTTAAATTAATATGTCCTACATACTAGTAAGGCTTCTCAGGTGGTGCTAGTGATCAAGAATCCACCTGCCAATTCAGTAGACTTAAAAGACTCAGGCTCAATCCCTGGTTTGGGAAGATCCCCTGGAGGAGGGCACAGCAACCTGCTCTAGTATTCTTTCCTGGAGAATCCCACAGACAGAGAAGCCTGGCAGGCTACAGTCCATAGGGTCACACGGAATTTGACGTGACTGAAGTGACTTAGCACACGTGCACATATACTAGTGCAGAAGAATTGATGCTTTTGAACTGTGGTGTTGGAGAAGACTCTTGAGAGTCCGTTGGACTGCAAGGAGATCCAACCAATCCATCCTAAAGGAGATCAGTCCTGGGTGTTTGTTGGAAGGACTAATGTTGAAGCTGAAACTCCAATACTTTGGCCACATGATGCAAAGAGCTGACTCAGTTGAAAAGACCCTGATGCTGGGAAAGATTGAGGGCAGGAGGAGAAGGGGACGACAGAGGATGAGATGGTTGGATGGCATCACCGACTCAATGGACATGAGTTTGGGTAAACTCTGGGAGTTGGTAATGGACAAGGAGGCCTGGCGTGCTGTGGTTCATGGGGTCGCAAAGAGTCGGACACGACCACGCGACTGGACTGAACATATACTGGTAGCCCATTACATTGCAAACTGGGCTGCATTTTAGTTTGCTAAGGAGCTAAGCAAAAAGAGAAAACTGAAAATATATATCACCCACTTCATCATTTGGGCTTGGATTAGCTCTTGTAGAAAAGGATTTGGGAGGATTATGTTTCTGAAGACATTTCAGAGGGAAACAGTGCTAAATATACAGGCAGGGGATTAATTTATAGAGAAAAATAGAAAATAAATCCCCAAATGTTGGTTGGTGGTATAAGCCATTTTAGAAGAGAGGCCAAAAGGGAAAAGTCCTCTTGCCAAGAGTAGCAGACTGATTTGCCGTGGCTGTTCTCTGAACAGTTTGACATTTGTTCTTGACTGAGACAAGAGTCCTTTGTTCAAAAGCATTCTCTTACCACTGGTGAGACTGTCATTAGTCCTTCACTCTTATTAGATAGATGTGTGATTAGAGGCCTCAAAACATTCCCTAAGATTTTATGGTAGGAGTTTCTGATCCAAAAATATACTGGCATTTTAATTTGTTTATCTAATAATTTAAGCAAAGTGATTAGAGCCTACCTCCACTTAACAATGTCCTGTCTTCCACTGCACATGATATTCTTAATTTCATGTGAAAATATGAATAATATATTTAAGTTACTCATGATTGAATTTACATTATCATTAAATATTAGTGAAATGTGTAAGGGAACGGTTAGATGAAATATAGTTATGCAGATGAAATATTCTTCCTTCTGCTTTCTCCTTCCCCCAATTTTTGTCCAAATTTTTCCAATTCTTCCAGATAATGTTCACATGATAATCAGTGTACATTATTTTTTGTGACAATTATTCAAGATTTTGGAATTCAAGTTATTTTTCTCACTATAGCATAAGGTCCTGGAAGTCTAGGTCTGTGTCTTTTTTGTCTTTATATATTTCAGTGTATAAAACCAGTGTTTTATACAAAGTTGATATATAAACATAAGCATATTAAATTATGTAATTTAGTAATGTAATTATATGGTAGTAATTTTGGTACAGAATATTTAAGAAAAAAATAAATATGAGACATTAACAACCCCTTCTTCTTTCATACCTTTTCCAGATATTACTAAAAACTGACTAATTGAGTGACTATACAGTCTCTCTTCCCCAATACAGGCTATTGTCCCTAAACAGGAACAGATTTCAAACAGAACTCCCTTCCCTATTTTTCACTCCATTTTTTCTATTCCATTTCTCCCTTGCAGCTCCATTTATCTTTTCTTAGTGACTCATTCTCTGTACTTTTTATTATTCCTACCTCTTGCCCCTTCTTACAATTCCTAATGCTTTTTAGAACTTTTGTTTCCTTGTCACCTGCTCTTTCTATTTTTGTTCTGTCTGCTCGGCTTTCTCCTCCACTTCTCACTACTTTAGGGAGGAGCCCAGCTGGTTAAGGGTGGAGCTACCTGTTTACTGCTTGGAATTCAGAACCTGACCAGGAAGGATCAGGCTGCTTAAATTTAGCTGAGGCTGAAGTCCATATGGCCTTCCTACTGGAGACTAGCATTTTGGAGGACAGTTGGGATTTGGTGAGACTAGAAGCAGCCCCTCTCTTCTTTTTTGTTCCCCCTTCCTTCCTCCCTGGTCTGCATTTTTCACTAACAGTATCTCTCTCCATGCGATTAACTTTTCTTCTTCCTTTTCCCCTGTTGCTTACTATTCTGTTTTTTCTCTGTCTAGCTTTCTGGCAGTCAACTTCATTTAGTGTCTGCTTGCCTTTTCTGTTACCTATTCTTTCCACTTACCTGACTGTTCTCTCTCAAAATTTAACTTTTTCTACCTCTTCTCCATTTTATTCTTGACTCTATTAATTTTCTCATCCAACTCTTTTTATTCAGTCATTTTCTGTCCACCTCTCTATTCTTTTTATCTTAGTGTTTCCCAGCGATGTAGCAATAAGGGAGGAAAAAGGGCCACCCTGGCTTTCCAGGGGCCTATTCACCCCTTTTACTCATTTTCAGACCTAACGTGTTTTGACGAGGCAATGAAAGGTTTGTGCTCTGCACAGATAGTTAATAAATAGTGAAATTAGAGTAAGGTTGGATATTAAAATTTAAAGACTATTTTATTCTCATTTTCTCTTTTTATTTAGTTTTTTTCTGCAATACAGTGGATGCAGTTTGTCATGGCTACTCTGAGGTAAGTTTATTTAATCTCATGTAACGTGACTGTTTAAACTACTGCAAGCAGAACTGGAGGATTCTTCTAGTTTCTATATCTCTGCCCCTCCACCCCCTGGGGATTTACTTTTATTCTTTAGAGAGAGATGCTCTTCTTTACCATGCTGATTTTTTCTGAATAATAAAATGTAATAACATCAATAACTACAATAATAAAAAAAACAGACTGCAGAGATCAAAGGATATTTTGGTCAACAGGATTTATTTTCAAAAGCAGTTGCAAAGTGTTCACTTTGGTAGCTCATATACTAAAAATTGTAACGATACAGAGATTAGCATAGCCCCTGCTTACGGATGACACACAAATTCATGAAGTATTCCATTTTTTAAAAACTGCAGTTTAATTTATATCAATTATATGTCAGTAACTGGATAAAATCAATAGCAAAAACAAAGGAGCCCCAATTGTCCTGTTTAATGAAAGTCTTTTATCTCTGTCAGTGTTATAGGTTCAAGCTCACTTGTTGCCTATGCTGTATTTCAGAACATACAGAAATCTCCAGAGGTGAGCCATCCATCTGTTTTTGTGTTGGATTTGAATTTTCAGTGACTTAGCCTTTGAAATAATTAAGTGAGGTGGGTATCCCCTATAAGTGATGGAATAATTCTATAAGTTGCTTGTAAATTTGTCATTTTGATACATTGGGATGCTTTAGACATTGCCAATAGATCTCCCTTTTCTTTTAGTAGTTATTTTAACTATAATTTTTAATACTGAGAAATTGACTAGATGTGGATTAGTGGATAAATGTAGATTTTTTTGGAGTATGCATTAATTATTAAAGTCAAGGAAATGGAGTGTTGTTTGAAGCCTGTAATTTGCTCTAAGCATGGTAGGGTCCTGCCAAGAGGTGAGTTTTCTGATGCTGATATCTTGGTAAAATTGCTAGTGGTGCTGGAAATAGTTTAAAGACTGCTATACAGAATATCTTTATTTTGCTGTTCTGGCCTTCTGGCAATTACATTTAACAGTGAAAACAGAACAAAAATACATCCTATGTAAAACTAATCATACCAAAAAAAACCCTTTCCTTTTATTGAGATGTAATTGACAAGTAAAAATTGAATATTCTTAAGGTATTAAAAAAACCAACCAGGGATTTCCTCAGTGGCCTAGTGGGTAGGTTTCTGGGCTTTCACTGCCTTGAAAAAATATTTTAAGAAAAATATAAGAAAACTTTAAAAATCAGGCCAGGTGGCACAGAATTAAGCAAAATGTAATTTAGAACATATATTAGAGAACTTTTGTAATGTAGAAAATGTCACTAGGTTTTATTTGGCCCACTTTAACTCCATATGTTAAATACTTAATCTTGTTGGTCCTCATCACTGTCCTGTGAGAAAAATGGTATTAGCTAAATTTTGCAGATAAGGAAATTGAGACTCAAAGTCATGAAATAAGTTGGTCAAGTTACACAGTAAGTAGCAGAGCAGGGATATTTCAAAAGCCTTAACTCTTAACTACAATCCCCCTTCAAATTAAACACAATTTTTCATAATTATTATACTATTGGTACATATGCCCGATATTTTAAATACACTCTTCAGGACTTCCCTGGTAGTCCAGTGGTTAATACTGTGCTTCCACTGCAGTGGGTGTAGGTTTGATCCCTGGCTGGGAAAGTTCTACATGCTGCTTAGGGCAGCCAAAAAAAACACAAACCATTTTTCATTTAATCCTTAAAATAATCCTGTGAGGTAGATATTATTAGTCTGATATTATAGATGGAGAAATGGAATCCTTATTAAATTGATGGATTTTCATCAGGTCTCATCAGTTCAGTTCAGTTCAGTCGCTCAGTCGTGTCCGACTCTTTTCTCATAGCTAGTAAGTATTAAAACTAGAATTTGGATGCAGACTTATCTTGTTCCAAAGCCTCTCCTCACCTGTATTTTATTTTTGTTTAAGATTTTTTTTTTTAATGTGTACCATTTTAAAAGTCTTAATTGAATTTGTTACAATATTGCTTCTATTTTATGCTTTGGCTTCTTGCTCCTGAGGCATGTAGGATATTAGCTCCCTGATCGAATCTGCAACCCCTGCACTGGAAGGCAAAATCCTAACCACTGGACCACCAGGGAAGTCCCTCTCCCATACACTTTTTTTTTTTTTTTTCCCATACACTTTTAAATTACTGAAATATAGTGTCTAATGAAAAGAGAATTTTGAATTTCAGAGATAGAATGTGGCTATGTAAGTAAAACTAGAAAGTAAAAGTCTTGATACTGTATTGTTAGTTGCCTGCCAAAGTAATCAGGCCACACATCTTCCTGTGAGGTGAAATTACTTAATGTTTGTTTCCTGGATGTTTATTAAAGTGTTCATCCAGGTGTGATTAAGTTAATAAAATATAAGTTACATAGAAAGGGGTAAGCAGAGATTCTCAGTCTCAGCCCCTATTGACCTTTGGCATTATATGGTTATTTGTTGTAGGTGGCTGTCCTGCATCTTAGGATGTTTAGCAGACTTTACCTATTGGATGTTACAGAAACCTTCCTCACCCAGTTGTTAGAACCAAAAATATGTTCAAATGTCAGATGTCTCCTGGAAGAGAGTCACTCCTGATTGAAAATTGCTGCTCTAGGGTGACCTCTGCCGTGACAGTGGGTTAGAGCTTTATAAAGATGTGGTGTCTAGTTTGGCCTGGGATGCAACCTTTAATTTCTCTGGCTTCAGTGCTCATACCTTTCACATAACCAGAGCCTGAAGGACCTTCAGTTCAGTTCAATTCAGTCGCTCAGTCATGTCCGACTCTTTGCGACCCCATGAACTGCAGCACGCCAGGCCTCCCTGTCCATCACCAACTCCCGGAGTTCACTCAGACTCACGTCCATCGAGTCAGTGATGCCATCCAGCCATCTCATCCCCTGTCGTCCCCTTCTCCTCCTGCCCCCAATCCCTCCCAGCATCAAAGTCTTTTTTAAGGAGTCACCTCTTCGCATGAGGTGGCCAAAGTACTGGAGTTTCAGCTTCAGCATCATTCCCTCCAAAGAAATCCCAGGGCTGATCTCCTTCAGAATGGACTGGCTGGATCTCCTTGCAGTCCAAGGGACTCTGAAGAGTCTTCTCCAACACCACAGTTCAAAAGCATCAATTCTTCGGCGCTCAGCCTTCTTCACAGTCCAACTCTTTTCCAATGAGTCAACTCTTTGCATGAGGTGGGCAAAGTTCTGGAGTTTCAGCTTTAGCATCATTCCTTCCAAAGAAATCCCAGGGCTGATCTCCTTCAGAATGGACTGGTTGGATCTCCTTGCAGTCCAAGGGACTCTCAAGGGTCTTCTCCAACACCACAGTTCAAAAGCATCAATTCTTCGGCACTCAGCCTTCTTCACAGTCCAACTCTCACATCCATACACGACTACTGGAAAAACCATAGCCTTGACTAGACGGACCTTAGTGGGCAAAGTAATGTCTCTGCTTTTCAATATGTTATCTAGGTTGGTCATAACTTTTCTTCCAAGGAACAAGTATCTTTTAATTCATGGCTGCAGTCACCATCTGCAGTGATTTTGGAGCCCAAAAAATAAAGTCTGACACTGTTTCCACTATTTCCCCATCTATTTCCCATGAAGTGATGGGACCAGATGCCATGATCTTGGTTTTCTGAATGTTGAGTTTTAATTTTAGGCCAAGTATAAAAAGTGTTGCTGTCTAGTTAACTAAGTCATGTCCAACTCTGTGACTCCATGGATTGTAGCCCACCATGGGATTTCCCAGGCAAGAATATTGGAATGGAATGCCATTTCCTCCTCTAGGGGATCTTCCCAACCCAGGGATTGAACTCGGGTCTCCTGCATTAGCTTGTGATTTTTTTGAGCCAGCAGGGAAACCCCAAGTAAAGAAATAGATGCATATTTCTATCAAAAGTCATACACAATATTAATCTTAAAGTTTTCTTCATTATATTCTAAAGCTTAAAATAACTCCAATAATCATTGGTTAAAAAAACCCAGCAAATTGGATATGTTATACAATGGAATGCACTTCCTGGGTGCCTCAGTGGTAAAGAATCTGCCTACAATTCAGGAGATCTGGGTTCAATCCCTGGGTCTGAAAGATCCCCTGAAGAAGGAAATGATAACCCACTCCAAGATTCTTGCCTGGGAAATCCCAAAGACAGAGGAGCCTGATGGGCTGTAGTCCATGGGGTCACAAAAGTGTCGGACATGACTTAGCAACTGAAACAACAGCAAAAATAATACAATGGAATACTATACAGAAGTGAGAAAAATATTGCCTTGCACAAGCACTTGGATAAATATTACAAACAAGATTTTGGATGAGTAATAAGATAAATGAATACAAATTGTGTATTTCTGTTTATATAAAATCTGACAAAAGGAAAAAAATAATATGTCGAAGTAAAAGTTGTTGATGAAAAAATAATCACAGCCTAAAAGTAGACGTTTATTTTACTGGTGAGAATGTTAAGACTTCAAGCCCGGGAGGTATCTCAGGTAGCCCCGAGAGACGAGACTGCAATGATTTGGTGGGAGAGGCAGTCAGGCTATATACAAGTTTGCAACAAAGTGAGCAGGCAGTCTGAACACCAAAAATTTATGCTAATTAAGGGAAACCAGATATCAAGTTAAGGAATTTAGCACTCTTCTATGTATTGGAATGTGCAAAGGTTTGGAATTACTCATTTCTTTCATATGCATCTCAGTTTTCTGGGGCCAGCATCCTGTCTTTTTGATTTCTTATATTCTTCCCCCATCCCCAAGCCCCTCAGCAATCACCATGGATAGGGGCAGCATCTGCTGGATCGCAGGCATTATATTCCCTTTTGGGAGCCCTCATTCACATTTGGAAGCTGAAGTCAGTGATGGCTCTTACATCCTTGCTTGTTGATATGGCAGGAGATATTCCATTTCACAAAGTCAAGATAGTAATTTGAGGAGAAGTTTGTGATTTATAATGGGGCAAAGAGAGGGCTGCTGGTAATATGTTTTATCTGCATAGTGGCTGAATAAATGTTCCTCTTGTGAAAATTCATCAAGGAATGTGCTTCTGATTTTGCACCTTTAAGTATATTATACTTCAATTAAAAGTTATATAAAGTATACACAAATATCTTACACACTAAGATATTTGATGTGCTAAATATAAAGTGCCAAACTTAAAATAGCCAGTTTTTTTTTTTTTTTTCCTTAAGAGAAAGCAAAATGAATGTATTTGGGGATAGCAGATGAATTACTATTTAGGACAAGGAACTTACAGTGAACCATAGGCAAAGGAGAGGAGCTTTCTTTCACAGAGGAAAGAGGAGGAAGTTGAGGGGGACTGTTTTGAACAAAGTTCATTGGAGAAGTGTGGGAGTTCAGGATGGTGGTGACTCTCATTGGCTGAATGGCAGTTTCTCACTGACTGACTGTTGTTGGGCAAGGAGAAAATCTTTTTTCCTCTTGCTGAGGTCTGTGAATTGTTTCCAGATGGGATCCTCAAGTGAAGGTGAGTGGTAGTGCATGGGAGCTCCTCCTTTAATGGTGAATGGAAACTAATCCTTAATTAGCTTCTGATATTTCATTGTTAGTGTATAATTGACTCTGTGTATTAATTTTGTTCCCTGAGACTTTACTGCATTCATTAATCAGTGCTAGTAATCAATGACTATAATAAAGGTAGGAGGAGCAAGGGATGACAAAGGATAAGAAAGTTGGATGACATCACTGACTCAATGGACATGAGTTTGAGCAAGCTCCAGGAGATGGACAATGGAAAGACAAGGAAGCCTGGTGTGCTGTAGCCCATGGGGTTGCAAAGAGTCATACATGACTGAGGGACTGAACAACAACAACCAAGGGCTAGTAATTTTCTGGTGGCATCTTTAGGATTTTCTGTATAAAGACTCATGTCATCTGGAAATAGAGTTTTTCTTCTTCTTTTCCAATTGGATTCCTTTTATTTCTTTTTCTTCTCCAGTTGTTGTGCCTTGGACAAAAACCAGATGATGTTGAATAATAGTGGTGAGAGTGGACACCCTTGTCTTGTTCCTGATTTTAGAGGAAATGCTTTCAGTTTTTCATCATTGAGAATAATGTTTAATGTGGGTTTGTCATATATGGCCTTTATTATATTGAGATATGTTCCTTCTATGCCTACTTTCTGGACAGTTTTTGAATTTTTTCAAAAGCTTTCTCTATATCTATTGAGATGATCATATGGTTTTTATCTTTCAGTTTATTAATATGATTTGTCACATTGATTAATTTGAGTATATTGAAGAATCCTTGCATCTCTGGAATAAAACCCACTTAATCATGATGTATGATCTTTTTAATGTGTTGTTGGATTCTGTTTGCTAGGATTTTGTTGAGCATTTTTGCATCTATGTTCATCGTAATATTGGTATGTAATTTTCATTTTTTGTGGCATCTTTGTCTGGTTTTGATATTAAGGTGATCCTGGCCTTATAGAATGTGTTTGGGAGTTTGCTTTCCTCTGCAATTTTCTGAAAGAGTTTGAGAAGGGTTGTGTTAGCTCTTCTCTAAACTTTTGGTAGAATTTGTCTGTGAAGCTATCTAACACTAGGCTTTTGTTTGCTGTAAGATTTTTCATTACAGTTTTGATTTCTGTGTTTGTAATTGGTCTCTTCATATTTTCTATTTCTTCTTGGTTCAATTTTGGAAGGCTACATTTTTCTAAAAATTTGTTCACTTCTTCCAGGTTGTCATTTTATTTGCATATCATTGCTCATAGTAGTCTCTTATGATCCTTTGTATTTCTATGTTGTCTGTTGCAACTTTTTTTTTCATTTCTAATTTTATTGATTTGAAACATCCCTCTTTTTTTCTTGATAAATCTGGCTGACAGTTTGTCAGTCTTATTTACTGAAAGAACCAGTTTTTAGTTTTATTGATCTTTGCTATAATCCCCTTCACTTCTTTTTCATTTATTTCTGTTCTGATCTTTATGATTTCTTTCCCTCTACTAAATTTTGGGCTTTTAGTTCCTTTTTATTGTTGCTGTAAGTGTAAATTTAGGTTGTTCACTTGATGTCTTTCTTGTTTCTTGAGGTAGGTTTGTATTGCTGTAAACTTTCTTCTTAGCACTGTTTTTACTGCATCCCATAGGTTTTGAGCTGTCGTGTTTTCATTGTCATTTGTTTCTAGACATATTTTGATTTCCTTTTTAATTTCCTCAGGCTCTATTGGCTATTCAGAAGTATATTACTTAGCCTCCATGTGTCTGTGTTTTTAGTTTTCTTTTTCCCTGTAGTTGATATCTAATTTTATAGCATTGTGGTCCAAAAAGATGCTTGAAAAGATTTCAATTTTTAGTATTTACCAAGGCTTGATTTATGGTCCAAGATGTAATCTATCCTGGAGTATATTTCATGTGCACTTGAAAAAATTGAAATCTATTGTTTTTGGATGAAATGCCCTGTAGTTATTAATTAGGTCCAAATGGTCCAATGTACCACTGAAGGCTTATGTTTCTGAACTAATTTTCTGTCTGGCTGATTTGCCCATTGGTGTGAGTGCTGTATTAAAGTCTCCAGCTCTTACTGTGCTACTGTTGATTTCCCCCTTAATATTTGTTAGCAGTTGCCTTATGTATTGACGTGTTCCTAGGTTGTGAAAGTTGCTCAGTCGTGTCCAGCTGTTTGTGACCCCAGGACTATAGAGTCCATGGAATTCTCCAGGCCAGAATACTGCAGTGGGTAGCCTTTCCCTTCTCCAGGGGATCTTTCCAACCCAAGAATCAAACCAGGGGTCTCCTGCATTGCAGGCAGATTCTTTACCAACTGAGTTATCAGGGAATTCCTCCTTCTATGTTGGGTATACATATGTATATATATATGTACATACATATATATATTTATATTTATAATTATTATATCTTCTTGTTGGCTTGATCCCTTGATCATTGTGTATTGTCCTTTGTCTCTGTAATGGTATTTATTTTATCTGATATGAGTATTGCTACTCCTGCTTTATTATGATTTCAATTTGTGAGTAATACCACTTTCCAGCCCCTCATTCTCAGTCTGTATGTGTACCTAAGCTTGAGGTGGGTTTCTTGTAGACAGCATATATAAGGCTCTTGTTTTTGTATTCATTCAGTCAATTTGTATCTTTTGGTTGGAGCATTTAGCCCATTTAAATTTAAGGTAATTATTGATAAGTATGATCTTACTACCATTCACTTCATTGTTTTAGGTTTGCTTTAATAAGCCTTTCCTTTTTGTGTTTCCTGTCTATAAAAGTTCCTTGAGCATTTGTTGAAGAGCTGGTTTGGTGGTGCTGAATTCTCTTAACTTTTGCTTACCTGTAAAGCTTTTGATTTCTCTTTTGAATCTGAATGAGATCCTTGCTGGATAGAGCAATCTTGTTTGTAGGTTTTTCTCTTTCATCACTTTAAGTATATCCTGCCACTCCCTCTGGTTGCAGAGTTTCTGTTGAAATACCAGCTGATAGCCTTATTGGTATTCCTTTGTATTTTTTTTTTTTAATGCTTTTCCCTTGATGCTTTTAATATTTGTTCTCTGTGTTTAATTTTTGTTAATTTAACTAATATGTGTCTTATTGTGTTTCTTCTTGGGTTTATCCTGTATGGGACTTTCTGTGCTTCCTGGACTTGAGTTGCTACTTCCCTCCCATTTTAGGGACACATTCTATTACAATCTCCTCAAATATTTTCTTATGACATTTGCTTTTGTCTTCTTCTGGGACACATATGATTCACATGTTACACCATTTACTGTTGTCCCAGAGGTCTCTGAGGCTGTCCTCATTTCTGTTTATTTTTTTCCCTTTATTCTGCTCTGCTTCAGTTTCTACCATTGTATCTTCCAGCTTACCTATCCATTCTTCTGATTCAGTTATTCTACTGTTGGTTCCCTCTAGTGTATTTTTAATCTCATTTAATGTGTTTTTCATTGCAGATTGTTTAGTCTTTAATTCTTCTGTGTCCTTATTAAACATTTCTTGCATCTTCTTGATCTGTGCCTCCGGTCTATTTATCTGTGCCTCCATTTATTTTGAAGATTTTGGATTATCTTTGCTATCATTACTCTGAATTCGCTTTCAGGTAGACTACCTATTTCCTCCTCACTGTTTAGTCTTGTGTGTGTGTGTGTGTTTTTACCATATTCCTTTATCTGCTGCATATTTCTTTGTTATTTCATTTTGTTTAATTTACTGTATTTGGAATCTCCTTTCTGCAGGCTGGAAGGTCATCAGTTCAGTTCGGTTCAGTCACTTAGTTGACTGTGTCTGACTCTTTGTGATCCCTTGGACTGCAGCATGCCAGCTTTCCCTGTCCATCACCAACTCCCAGAGCTTGCTCAGACTCATGCCCATCAAGTCAGTGATGCCATCCAACCATCTCAGTCTCTGTCATCACCTTCTCCTCCTGCATTCAATCTTCCCTGGCATCAGGGTCTTTTCCAATGAGTCAGTTCTTCACATCAAGTGGCCAAAGTATTGGAGCTTCAGCTTCA
>SJYX01015225.1:102577-112620 GCA_006410675.1 Oreotragus oreotragus | reverse complement strand
CCCTGGGATTTCTTTGGAAGGAATGATGCTAAAGCTGAAACTCCAGTACTTTGGCCACCTCGTGGGAAGAGTTGACTCATTGGACAAAACTGATGCTGGGAGGGATTGGGGGCAGGAGGAGAAGGGGACGACCGAGGATGAGATGGCTGGATGGCATCACGGACTCGATGGACGTGAGTCTGTGTGAACTCCCGGAGATGGTGATGAACAAGGAGGCCTGGCATGCTGCAATTCATGGGGTCGCAAAGAGTCAGACAAGACTGAGCAACTGAACTGAACTGATCGACCTGGGGAGTTCATCTTTCAGTGTCATATCTTTTTGCCTTTTCATACTGTTAATGGAGTTCTCTATGCAAGAATACTGAAGTGGTTTGCCATTCCCTTCTCCAGTGGACCACATTTTGTCAGAACTCTCCACCATTACCTGTCCATCTTGGGTGGCCCTACACGGCCTGGCTCATAGTTTCATTGAGTTAGACGAGGCTGTTGTCCATGTGATCAGTTTGATTAGTTTTCTGTGATTGTGGTTTTCATTCTGTCTTCCCCCTGAAGGATACTTCCCTGGTGGCTCAGAGGGTAAAGCATCTGCCTGCAATGCGGGAGACCCATGTTCGATCCCTAGCTTGGGAAGATCCCCTGGAGAAGGAAATGGCAACCCACTCTGACTGAGCAACATCACTTTAATTTTCCCTCTGAGGGATAAGGATAAGAAGCTTATGAAATCTTCCTGATGAGAGAGACTGACTGTGGTGAAAATTGGTCTTGTTCTGATGGGCAGGGCCATGCTCAGTAAATCTTTAATCCAGATTCTGTTGATGGGCGGAAATGTGTTCCCTCCATGTTGTTCCCAGCCTGGAAATTGCTCCCTGTGTTCTCCTAGGGAGAATGAATTGATCTGGCCCAGCCTTCTCTTCCTCCTCCCCACCTCCTCTCTGCTCCCAGGTTTCTCTGTCCTTCACCATCCCCCAGAGCTTGCTTAAACTCATGTCCATTGAGTCAGTGATGCCATCCAACCATCTCATCCTCTGTCGTCCCCTTCTCCACTTTCTCCCTCAGTCTTTCCCCGCATCAGGGTCTTTTCTAATGTGTCAGCTCTTTGCATCAGGTGACCCAAGTATTGGAGCTCCAGCTTCAGTAGTTGTTGTACTCAGGCTTATTTGCTCCATGTCATGTGGGCTCTTCCTGAACGAGGGATCGAACCCTTGTTCACTGCACTGGCAGGTGGATTCTTATCCTCCGCACCAACAGGCAAGTCCACAAATGGACTTTTTTTTTTTTTTTTAACTTTTAATTCTTGAGTAGTTTAAGATTTACAAGTATATCACAAAGATGATACAGAGAGTTCCCATATATCCGACACCTAGTTTCCTGTATTCTTAACATCTTACATTTGTGTGGTACATTATAATAAACTAATACTGATACATTATTACTCAGTAAATCCATACTTGTTTGAATTTCCGTAGGTTTTGCATAATATCCTTTTTGTATTCCAGCATCCTGTCTAGGACACCACATTACGTTTTGTCATCTGTCTCTTTAGGTTCTTCTTGCCTGTGACAGTTTCTTAGACTTGCCAGTATTTTTGATGACCTTGACCATTTTGAGGAGTACTGATCAGGCAGTTTGTATACTGTTCCCCTAGTTGGGATTTGTCAGTGTATTTTCTTATGTTTAGACTGGGGCTTTTGGTTTTGGGGTGAGGGTGGAGAGACTACAGAGGTAAATTACCCTTTCATTAAATCATGTCAAAGTGAAAGTACAAGTCACTTAGTCGTGTCTGATTCTTTGCGACAGACTATACAGTCCATGGAATTCTCCAGGCCAGAATACTGGAGTGGGTAGCCCTTCCCTTCTCCAGGGATCTTCCCAACCCAGGGATCAAACCCAGATCTCCTGCATTGCAGGCAGATTCTTTACCAGCTGAGCCACAAGGGAAGCCCAAGAATACTGGAGTGGGTAGCCTATCCCTTCTCCAGCAGATCTTCCTGACCCAGGAATCGAACCAGGGTGTCTTGCATTGCAGGTGGATTCTTTACCAACTAAGCTATCAGGGAAACCAAAAAAGGGTACATATTATCCACATGACTTATCACTGTTGATGTTGACCTTAATCACCTGGCTGAGGTACTGTTTGCCAGATTATTCACTTTAGTTTTGTTTTGTTTTTGGCCACACCACATGGTTTGTGGGATCTTAGTTCTCCGACCAGGGATCAAACCCGTGCCCCCTGCAGTGGAAGCACGGAGTCCTACCCACTGGCCCACCAGGAAATTCCCAGTTTCTTCACTTTAAAGGTACTCTTTTCCGTACTGCACTTTTCCATACTGTACTCTTTGGCAGGATGTTACTATGTGTATTCTACAGTTAAGGATTAGGAATTAATGCTTCATTTTCCTGAGGGCAGAGTATCTGTATAACTTATTTGAAATTCTTCTGCACAGGAGATTTGCCTCATTTCCTATACTTATTCACTCATTTATATTGGACTAATATATCTGTGGACTCATGAATATTTATTTTATACTTTGAGTTATAACCCAATACTACTTTATTGTATTGCTCAAATTGTTCTGGCTTTGACCATTGGGAGCTCTTTCATTTGGCACTTGTGTCTCTGATACACTCCTATCATTGTGGGATGTTGTTTGTATTTGACCACTTCCTTACTTTCTGACAATACAGCATGCTCCAGGCTCATCTTATAGATTTCTTGCCATAACCCTAGAATGCCATTTTTCCAAGGAGGTCTGGTCCTTTTATTGGCAAATGGTACTAGAAATCAAGATCTGGGTGCTTGATGTGCTTGTTACTGCTGGGGTTTCCTTGCTTCTAGGCCCTCTTAGCTGATAGAGCGAGGAAATATGTGTGTATATATACTAACCCACGTATATCCACGTCTGTAAATATTTTTAGGTGTAACTATCTGTGTTTATCTATCTAGATGGCATCACCGACTTGGACATGAGTTTGAGCAAGCTTTGGGAGTTGGTGGTGGACAGGGAAGCCTGGTGTGCTGTAGTCTGTGAGGTCACAAAGAGTTGGACATGACTGAGTGACTGAACTGAACTGATCTGTATTTTTGTTGAATATAGTTTTATAGTGATGTTTCTAATTCTGATCCATTACCGCCTGGATCATTGTAACCTTCTCTTAACCAGTCTGTAAACTTCCATTCCAACAGTGAGAAACCTGGCTCCCATTATCTGCCATCCATTTACTTAATTCTTCAACTCTAGCACACATGCCGGGGAAGGCAATGGCACCCCACCCCAGTACTCTTGCCTGGAAAATCCAATGGACGGAGTAGCCTGTTGGGCTGCAGTCCATGGGGTCGCTAACAGTCGGACACACTGAGCAACTTCACTTTAACTTTTCTCTTTCATGCATTGGAGAAGGAAATGGCAACCCACTCCAGTATTCTTGCCTGGAGAATCCCAGGGACGGGGGAGCCTGGTGGGCTGCCGTCTGTGGGGTCACACAGAGTCGGACACGACTGAAGTGACTTAGCAGCAGCAGCATACATGCATTTCAGTATCAGAACTTTTACCTCATACCCCCATGGGAAACAACTGTATCCACTAGAGTACATGCTTATGTTTCTTTTGGTTTTACTCTTAACAGACTTCATTCATTTCCTAGGTTACTTAGGTCAGCACATTTTCCCTCCACCCTCTTCAGTGAGGTGGTTTCATACATTTGTAATACCGCTAGATTGTTTCATGGTGATTTTAATACAGTGTGTTAAATGTACTGATAGAGATGAACATATAGGGGAGTATTGAGGTGGAACAACTGATGGGGGAGGGTAGGAATGAAAGGCATCCTAGAGGAACCACAGGTGAGGCCTGATCTTAAAGCAGCTCTTGAAATGTGGGTTCTGGACCAGAAGCATTAGCATCACCTGGGAACTTTGTAGAACTGCAAATTCTTGGGCCTCACTACAGAATCAGAAAATCTGATGTTGGGGGTCTAGCAATCTGTGTTTTAACAAGCCCTCCAGGAGATTGTGGAGAAAGCAGTGGCAACCCACTCCAGTACTCTTGTCATGAAGAGTCGGACACAACAGAGTGACTTCACTTTCATTTTTCACTTTCATGCATTGGAGAAGGAAATGGCAACCCACTCCAGTGTTCTTGCCTGGAGAATCCCAGGGATGGCGGAGCCTGGTGGGTTGCCATTTGTGGGGTCTCACAGAGTTGGACACGACTGAAGTGACTTAGCAGCAGCAGCATACATGCATTTCAGTATCAGAACTTTTACCTCATACCCCCATGGGAAACAACTGTATCCACTAGAGTACATGCTTATGTTTCTTTTGGTTTTACTCTTAACAGACTTCATTCATTTCCTAGGTTACTTAGGTCAGCACATTTTCCCTCCACCCTCTTCAGTGAGGTGGTTTCATACATTTGTAATACCGCTAGATTGTTTCATGGTGATTTTAATACAGTGTGTTAAATGTACTGATAGAGATGAACATATAGGGGAGTATTGAGGTGGAACAACTGATGGGGGAGGGTAGGAATGAAAGGCATCCTAGAGGAACCACAGGTGAGGCCTGATCTTAAAGCAGCTCTTGAAATGTGGGTTCTGGACCAGAAGCATTAGCATCACCTGGGAACTTTGTAGAACTGCAAATTCTTGGGCCTCACTACAGAATCAGAAAATCTGATGTTGGGGTCTAGCAATCTGTGTTTTAACAAGCCCTCCAGGAGATTGTGGAGAAAGCAGTGGCAACCCACTCCAGTACTCTTGTCATGAAGAGTCGGACACAACAGAGTGACTTCACTTTCATTTTTCACTTTCATGCATTGGAGAAGGAAATGGCAACCCACTCCAGTGTTCTTGCCTGGAGAATCCCAGGGATGGCGGAGCCTGGTGGGTTGCCATTTGTGGGGTCTCACAGAGTTGGACACGACTGAAGTGACTTAGCAGCAGCAGCAGCAGCAGCCTAGAGATTGTGCAGAACATTGAGAAATAGTTTCTTAAAGAATGAGTGAGGTCAGCTTGGAGAAGAGTATAGTCCAGAAGAGGAAAGTAGTGTGAGGCTAAGCTTTAGAGGACAAAGTAGTATGATGGGCATAAGGGGTTAAAAGAAAATGTTTGAGGCAGGAGGTGGCAGAAGTTAAGGCAGAGAGATCAGCAGTTCCTGGCTGTATCAGTCAGGGCCTGGAATGCCAGGCTACAGAGCTTAAACTTCATTCTTAGGCCATAGGAAGCCACTGAAGATTTTGTTGTTGTCGTTAGCAGATTTGTTGATGTACCATTCCATTCTTAAACCATAAAAGAGTACAGTTTAATAATTTTTAGTATGTTCATAAAGTTGTGCACCCCATCACCACAGTTAATTTTAGAACATTTTCATCACCCTTAAAAGAAATTCCTTACCTTTCAGCCATCATACCCTCTCCAGTCCATGAATGTCCCAGCCGCCAGCCCCTGGCAACCACTAATCTACTTTCTCTGTGAATTTGCCTAACCTGGACATTACATATAAATAGAATCATAAAATATATGCCCTTTTGTGACTGGCTTTTTTATGTATAGTTGATGTACAATATTATGTAAGTTACAGGTGTATGATATAGTGATTCACAATTTTTAAAGCTTACACTCCATTTATAGTTATTATAAAATATTGGCTATATTTCCTGTGTTGTACAGTATACCCTTGTAGCTTATTTTATACCTGATAGTACCTCTTAATCCCTTATCCCTATGTTGCCCGCCATGACCCCCATTCCTCTCCCCAATGGTACCACTAATTTGTTCTCTGTATCAGTGAGTGACTGGCTTATTATTTCATGTAGCAAAATGTTTTTAAGACTCATTCATGCTGTAGCATTATTTCATTCCTTTTTATGGCTGCATAATATTCCCTTGTATGGGTATATCACCTTTTTATCTGGTATATCATCATTTGATGGACATTTGTGTTATTTCCCCTTTTGGTTTAGTGAACATTCATGTGCAAGATTTTCTATGACCAAATGTTTTCATTTCTCTTGGATATATACCTGGGAGTAGAATTCCTAAATTACATGGTAACTCTATGTGTAACTTTTTAAGGAACTGATGTACTAATTTCTGAATCATCGACTCCATTCTACATTCCTACCAACAGTGTTATAGAGTTTCCATTTTTCCACTTTTTCGTGTTGCTGTCAACACTTGGTATTTTCTCTTTTTGATTCTAGTCATCCTAATGGGCACGAAGTGTTATTGTGGTTTTGGTTTGCATTTTCCCTGATGACTAATAATGTTGAGCATCTTTTCATGTGGTTGTAAGCTATTTGTATATCTTCTTTGGAGAAATAGTCAGATACTTTGTCCATTTTAATTGGGTTACTTGTCTTTTTGGGGGGATGGAGTGGGTGAGATCTTAGTTCCCTGATGAGGGATTGAACCCAGGGCCATGGCAGTGAAAGTGTTGAGTCCTAACCACTGGACCACCAGGGAAGTCCCTCTTTGTCTTTTAATTATTGAGTTGTAAGAGTTCTTTATATATTCTAGGTATAAATCCTTTATCAGGTACAAGATTTGCAAGTATTTTCTCTCATTCCTTGGGTTGTCTTTTCACTTTCTTCATGGTATTCTTTGAAGCACAAATGTTTTTAGCTTTTATGAAGCCCAATTTATTTTTTACTTTGGTTGCACATGTGTTTGGCATCATATCTAAGAAACCATTGCCAAACCCAAGGTCATGACAGAGTTATACCTATTACACCTAACTTTCTTCTAAGAGTTTTGTGGTTTCAGCACTTATATTTAGGTCTTTGATTCATTTTGAATTAATTTTTGTGTATGTTGTGAGGTAGGGGACCAATTTCATTCTTTTGCACATGGATATTTAGTTGAAAAGACTACTCTTTCCTCAGTGAATTGTTGTGGCACCCTTTCAAAATCTATCAACTGTAAACCACTAAAGACTTTTAAGCAAAGGACTGATAATTTCTTTTAGGTTTTAAGACATTATCTCTGGCTCTTGTGCAGAAAATATGTTGGAGGGGCCAAGAGTGGACATAGGGAAACCAATGAGTAGGAAGTTGCAGTTATCCAATCCAGAGATGATGGTGACTTGGACCACAGTAGTGGTAGAGATGAGAGAGCAAGACACAGGTTATTTTTGGGAAATAAAGTTAGGAGGGCTTGGGGGGACTATTGGCTAAGGGATGAGGTGGTTAGAAAGAGAGAAGTCAAGGATCACTCGTTTGGGTTGGAGTCAAGGATGATCTTTAGATTTTTAGCTTGTATGGCTGAGTGGATGTTACTGTCATTTATTACCATACAAACAGAGAAGCACGCCTTAAGAGGGGAAATAATAAGTTTAATTTGGAATTAATTGAATTGGAGGTGCCTGTGAAACTTTCAAGTGGAGATGTACAGAACGCAGTTGGAATATGGGTCTAGACTAGAGCTTGAGGGCAAGCCTTGGGTTGGAGAAAGTGCTTTGGGAGTTAGGAACACATAGGTGGGAGTGGAAAGCTCTAGGAGACAGTAAGGAGATAGGAAAAGGAGTGTGAAGAGGGCTAGGACTGAGCATTTGGGGAGGAAGAATAGGAACCTAAGAAAGACACAAAGAGGAAATGGCCAATGATGGGGGAGGAAACCAGGAGGAATCTATATGAATCCAGTGGAGGGAGGGATTTGCAAGGACAGAGTGATCAACAGTGTGAAATGTATCACAGAGATCCAGGAAAATAAGGCCTGAGAAGTGCTTATGTATGTTCTTGTTTCCATGCTCCCACAATATAGGTTGGTTATTTCCTACAATTAGTACCTGAAGTTGTTGCTAGCAGGGTTTGGTGGATATTTGTGTCTTAAGTGATGCCAGCTTTCATTGGTATCTTCTGTGCTAATCTTTCCCATCCTGAATTGAGGATATTGAAAGCTCAACTATGGTTTGGGTTCCAAAATGGACTCTAAAGCATTCTTAGACTGAATGTTCANGAAAAGGTCAGTTTTCATTCCAATCCCAAAGAAAGGCAATGCCAAAGAACGCTCAAACTATTGCACAATTTCACTCATCTCACACACTAATAAAGTAATGCTTAAAATTCTCCAAGTCTCTACGTAATGGAGAATCATAGACTTCTTTCCTGTATCTCAGTCCACGTCACCATATTCTGTAGCTAAAAAAATTACTGCAGTAATAAAAAAACTCAGTATTACTGTGGTAGTCAAGTCAGAGCCAACACAATTGGGTCTCTACAGTTTCCCATTTTTTCTAATTTTTCCTCAGCTCACAGGGCAGTTACCTTCGTAAGTGTTTATGGCACCAACATGCAGAATTTCTTTAATTACAATTGATTTTGTTTTCCTCAACCTTGGCAGCTGTGCCAGCAGTTAAGCCACTGTCATGCATAGAGTTGCCTCTAACTGCCTACATAGTGATGCTGCCAGCAAAACTGTTCACTGAGTTCCACATGAGCCCAGTTTGGATTTCAATCTTTCAGGGATCTGTGTCTTGTAACTTTGCTATAACCTCATATTTTAACTTACTTGAAAAATATCTTCAAAAATCACCTGTGATAGAAAAACCTGATATAAATGAATACATTTTTCTCCAGTGAGTTATCTAACAAGAATTCTAAATTGCAAAAGCTAACTTTGAAAAGGCTATGCTAAAAGTGCTTCATGCATGGTTATTTCCATCTCATTAAATGGCTTTAGAAAAAGATACAAATGACTTCAAAGCAATGGCTTAAAAGAATTCAACCAGGCTTTTGAGGTAAGAGCAAAAGAGTGGACTATTTTGAAAAGTGGGGAAAGCTAAGTTCCATTATCTGTGATCAGGTGTTTAATTAACATCAAGAGATAACATTTATAAAAATATAGACTTTGCTACAAATCTTATGTAGAGTTCATGAGATATACACTGATATTTGTTCATTAATTCAGCGAATCAGTTCAGTTCAGTCACTCAGTCATGTCTGACTCTTTGCAACCTCATGGACTGCAGCATGCCAGGCTTCCCTGTCCATCACCAACTCCCAGAGCCTACTCAAACTCATGTCCATTGAGTTGGTGATGCCACCCAACCATCTCATCCTCTGTCATTCCCTTCTCCTCCTGCTTTCAGTTTTTCTCAGCATCAGGGTCTTTTCCAATGAATCAGTTCTTTGCATCAGGTGGCCACAGTATTGGAGTTTCACCTTCAGTATCAGTCCTTTCAATGAATATTCAGGACTGATTTCCTTTAGGACTGACTGGTTTGATCTCCTGACAGCCAATCATTAAATAATAACTCATTGTGCATCTACAATGTGCTAGGTATTTAATGTAGATCTGGAAAAATAAGAGACAAGCCCCTGCCTTCCTGGAGTATAAGGAAGGAAGCCCCTCCTTTCTTGTAGGAGACACAAATAATAAAAAATGTATATATAAAGCAAAGAGAGGCAGTATTAGGTGCTATGAACAGAAATAAAGTGAGATCATGGGACTTGAGAGACAGGGGAGAATACTATTTTACATATTTGACCAGTCAAGGCCTCTTGGAAGAAGTTACCTTTGAGTAGAAACCTGAATAAAGAAAGTCTGTGTCAAGTAACTCAGATTGAGAGCCTTACAGAAAGAAGAATAGAAATACACAACCACTGAGAGGAAAATGGGCTTGGGATGTTTGTGAAACAGAAAAGATATAGGAGTGGAGGGGAGTGAGGGAAAAGTAAGTTTGAAGTAAGAGAAATGGTCTTGAAGGCCATAGAAAGGACATTGGACTTTATGCTAACTAGATTGAAAAGGATTTTATGCTAACTAGTTGAAAACAGTTAGAACTGGACATGGAACAACAGACTGGTTCCAAATGGGAAAAGGAGTACATCAAGGCTGTATATTGTCACCCTGCTTATTTAACTTATATGCAGAGTACATCATGAGAAACGCTGGGCTGGAAGAAGCACAAGCTGGAATCAAGATTGCCGGGAGAAATATCAATAACCTCAGACATGCAGATGACACCACACTTATGGCAGAAAGTGAAGAGGAACTAAAGAGCCTCTTGATGAAAGTGAAAGAGGAGAGTGAAAAAGTTGGCTTAA
>SJYX01015225.1:31133-100594 GCA_006410675.1 Oreotragus oreotragus | reverse complement strand
ACACACACACACACACACACACGCTCTCCAAACATCCCTGTTTCCAATGCATAAAGATTTGTTGGCAAGCCATCCTCTCCATGGGATAAGACCTTGGGCATTCATTGTGACAGTTTCTGTCCCCCAATCTATTGAGTGTTTGTCTCTTGCAACAGAGACACCAGAACAAATAGGAAGGGTCAAAGAAAAGACCATTGCAAGAATTCACATTTTATAGTATCTTCTTACACATGTTCTCACTTGGACCGTGTAAAAACTCAGTTAGGTATTTAAGGGAACTGTGACTACCCTTATTTTATAGAAAAGGAAATGGAGAGTCAAATTTTCTTGAACAATGACACATTAGTGGATTGTAGTAGAACTTAGATCTTCTTCTGTCAGGTGGAAGGCTCATTTCTACATACAAGGCTAGCTTTCAAAAGAAAATTAAGTTTGATTATCTTCCACCTTCTTTCATATTTCACTCACCAAAAGCTAAAATAAGTTTAAGATATCAGAGTCCCGTTTGGAAAAAATGAATGCATTCCCTAAAGAAATAAGAACAGCCATAATATATTGTTCTCCTAAGACCAGAATTATAATATTTTTAATATGTCTGATAGCACTATGTACAAAAACATCCTGAATACAACAATTTCACTGATTGATTGATGGGTTTGTTAAGAGATAAAATTAAGAGTTAGAAAATTTTATGTCAAAGAAAATTAGTATTTATCATCCCCATAATCTCCTTCATACTTCACAGAAATAAAAGTAATATGCATTTTTCAATGTTTTATATGTATTTTACCCTTAAATATTTGTCATACTTTTATGGAAAGGCTGGTTCATGTAACACTATTTGGTAATAAAAACTTTCTTGTAAGAAAGGTATATATTAAGGGCTGGCAATAAGAGCCATTTTTAAGACTAGATAATTGTCATTTCAGTTCAACATGTATTGAACATCAATTGAGTGCATAATATACCCTATCTGACACTGGGAATACCAAGATGAATCAGATTGTCATACAATATTTTTGATAGATCACATTACTTGGAGATATTAAGAATGGGAAGGGGCAATAGAGAATACAACATTATTTTGGACATGTTAATAATTTTCCTCACTATTCTCCTGTATTTGAACTTCTTAATTCCCATCCCTGAAACTTTCACCTAAAGTCCACATAGGCCCTTTTTCTTATGTGTTCCTGCAACTCCATCAGCCTTGGAGCAGGAAATGGGCTTGCGACCCCTACCTCCAAAAGCAAAATAATGAGAAGAATCCTCTGAAATGGATTTTTATCTCTGCCTTCACAAGGTTTTTCATTCTTCAGTTGGCATAAAACCTCTCCAAAATACTTTCTGGTCAGAGGAGAACTGCTGTCCAGAGTTAATGGCTCTGAAAGTTTCTTTTAGAGGAATCAAAGATGACAGAACAATATACATCAAATTCCATGCAAAAAATGAGCCATAGATGAGAAAACCTGAGTTGTAAGGAAGCAACTACACTAATAGAGGCCAAATAATGCAGACCAGGGCTATTCCAAATGAAATCTCTATTATATATTTTTAAAACCCTGAAACTGGTGACATCAACAAGATTGTAGACCAGGATGGTTCAGAATATCATGCTCTTGTAGAAACACTAAATGAAAAATTGAACCTAACTAAAATAACTTTAGAGACACTCTGGAAATTAAAGTTGTACAGCAACCAAGCAAGCACCCAGTCAAGAAACGGCCATATACAAAATGGTAGGAGATTCATGGTGTTTTAACTTACCATTGTCCCCACTTAGTTTGGGGGAAGTAGCAGTCTAGTCAGTCCCTGGTCCTATTCAGTGACCTGGAAAGAACAGGGTGGACCATACTTGCAACTTTATAACCTGTCTCCAAGCTGCCTAAGGGTCTATGTTTTGCCTGGTTTGAAGCACAGAAGGACAGAAGTGGCATAGATTTAATGCTAGTAAAATCTGCAGTAAGCAAGAGTAATGTCTTGTGAAAACCATAAGGAGACTCTAGACTCACAGACACTTGAGGACAAGAGATTAAGAGCAAAGGAAACTAAAATTCTGAGTCTGAAAAACATACAAGCATACCTTGTCTTATTGTGCTCCACAATATTGCACTTAGAAGATATTGCATATTTCTACAGATTGAAGTTTTGTAGCAACCCTATATTAAGCAAGTCTGCTGCTGCTACTGCTAAGTCACTTCAGTCGTGTCCGACTCTGTGTGACCCCATAGATGGCAGCCCACCAGGTTCCCCCGTCCTTGGGATTCTCTGCTGCTAAGTTGCTGCTAAGTCACTTCAGTTGTGTCCGACTCTGTGTGACCCCATAGACGGCAGCCCACCAGGCTCCCCCATCCCTGGGATTTTCCAGGCAAGAATACTGGAGTGGGTTGCCATTTCCTTCTCCAATGCATGAAAGAGAAAAGTGAAAGTGAAGTTGCTCAGTCTGTCCGACTGTTAGCGACCCCATGGACTGCAGCCCACCAGGCTACTCCGTCCATTGGATTTTCCAGGCAAGAGTACTGGGGTGAGGTGCCATTGCCTTCCCCATCCCTGGGATTCTCTAGGCAAGTCTATAAATGCCATGTTTTTTTTCCAGCAGCATTTGTTCACTTTGTGTCTCTGTATCACATATTGATAATTTTCACAGAATTAGAAGTGGAGCCTGAAGAAATGACTGAATTGCTTCAATCTCTTGATAAATCTTGAATGCATGATGAGGTGTTTCTTATGAATGAACAAAGCTTCTTGAGATAGAATCTACTTCTGTGAAGATGCTATTAAGATTGCTGAAATTACAACAAAAGATTTAGACTATTACTTTAACATCATTGATAAATCAGAGACAGAATTTGAAAATTTTGACTCCAATCTTTAAAGACATTCTGTTTTAGGTAAAATGCTTTCAAACAACATTGCATGCTACAGAGAAATCATTTGTAAAAGGAAAACTCAATCTACACTGCAAACTTCATTGTTGCCTTATTTTAAGAAATTGCTACAGCCAATTCAACCTTCAGAAACCACTGCCCTGATCAACCAGCAGTCATTAAGGCAAGACCCTACACCAACAAAATGATTATGACTTGCTGAAGGCTCAGACTATGGTTAGTATTTTTAGTAGGGAAGTATTTTCTAATTAAGGTATTGCACTGTTTCTTTTCAACATAATGCTATTGCATACCTAATAGACTATAGTGTAAATATAAATTTTATATGCACTGGGAAACCAGAAAAAGTGACTTATTACAATATTTGCTTTATTGTTGTAGTCTGAAACCAAACCCATATCTTCAAGGTATGTCTGTAATAACTGAATTGAAAGATGCACAAGAGAAGTTCAATATTAAGTTAATCAAGAACAGCAGTGAACATGAAGACAAGTCATTTGAAATGATATGGCAGAAAGTGAAAAGGAACTAAAGAGCCTCTTGATGAAAGTGAAAGAGGAGAGTGAAAAAGTTGGCTTAAAGCTCAACATCCAGAAAACTAAAATCATGGCATCTGGTCCCATCACTTCATGGGAAATAGATGGGGAAAGAGTGGAAACAGTGTCAGACTTTATTTTTTTGGGTTCCAAAATCACTGCAGATGGTGATTGCAGCCATGTAATTAAAAGACGCTTACTCCTTGGAAGGAAAGTTATGACCAACCTAGATAGCATACTGAAAAGCAGAGACATTACTTTGCCAACAAAGGTCTGTCTAGTCAAGGCTATGGTTTTTCCTGTGGTCATGTATAGATGCGAGAGTTGGACGGTGAAGAAGGCTGGGCGCTGAAGAATCGATGCTTTTGAACTGTGGTGTTGGAGAAGACTCTTGGACTGCAAGGAGATCTAACCAGTCCATTCTAAAGGAGATCAGTCTTGGGTGTTCTTTGGAAGGAATGATGCTGAAGCTGAAACTCCAGTACTTTGGCCACTTCATCCAAAGTATTGACTCATTGGAAAAGACTCTGATGCTGGGAGGCATTGTGGGCAGGAGGAAAAGGGAACGACAGAGGATGAGATGGCTGGATGGCATCACCAACTCAATGGACATGAGTCTGAGTGAACTCTGGGAGTTGGTGATGAACAGGGAGGCCTGGCGTGCTGCAATTCATGGGGTCACAAAGAGTTGGACATGACTGAATGACTGAACTGAACTGAACTGAGGAGAAAATAATAAAAATGAATGGAACCTAAAGGACTTATGGGACCTATCAAACACAGCAATATACACATTATGGGAGTCCCAGAAGGAGAATAGAGAGGAAAAACATACAGCAAGTTGATTTAAAGAAATAATCAACCCCACGTTCCCAAATTTGACAAAAGGTATGGATATACAAATCTAAACAGTTTAATAAACTTCAAGTAAGATAAATTCATAAAGACAAAGAAATGATTATGCACATAAAGACAGAGAAATGATTATGAAAGCAGCAAGGTGACTCATCACATACAAGGGATCTTCAGTAAAGTCAGATTTCTCAGGACAAAATCTATAGGCCAGAGGCTATGGGATTGCATATTTAAAATATTGAAAGAAAACATGTCAACCAAGAGTTCTATATATAGCAAAATGTTCCTTCAAAAATGACCAAGAAATTTAGACATTGTCAGATAAACAACTGCTGAAATAGTTTGTTACTACCAGAATTGCCCTACAGGAAATACTAGACGGAGTCACTCAAATAGCAGTGAAAGGATGCTAGACGTATTTCAAATCCATTGGAAAACATCAAGTTCTTTGACAAATGTAAATATGAGTAAATATAAGACTCTCTTGAGATCAGTATCAATGAAAACTTGTCAATTTATGATCAAATCAGTTGTTGAATGAATATTCTTTCTACCCGGGAGACACATACAGCATTAAAATCACAAATGCTAAAAAGTAGCTCTCACTTAAAATTATTCTTCTAAAATTTCATTAAGTTCTATAGGACTTAGAAAATGAGAGTTGACAAAGCCAATTTGGGGCCGCAAAAATAATTCTTACTCTAGCACAAAGAATTCCTGAGCAAATGGAACTCAAATGTGCCAGTATTGATATTGATAAAGTAATCTTGCACTGAATTTTCCATCTACATGCAATGAAAACAAAGGAAACAAAGATGAACTAGGGGTGCTTTCTTTGAAACAAAGAAATGTGGCTACTAATGAAAGGATGAGATGAAGTTTCAGAAAAGTTAACAAAGCTCTGTTTTGTTGTTGTTTGTTTGGGCTGAGTTGCATGATTTCTGGGGTCTTATTTCCCAGACAATGGATTGAACCTGGGCCATGGCAATGAAAATACTGAGTCCTAACCACTGGACGATCAGGGAATTTCCTACAATGCTTTTCTAAAATTAACAAACAAAAATGATTTTATTTAAAGATGAAGTAATTAGAGGAATATATTTGGCTTTATATTTATTTCCTTGATATTTCTTCAAATGGTATCAATTTAGAAAGAATTAATTGATCCACTGGAAAAATTTTTTAAAAACCCATTTCCAAATCAAGAATTGACATATCCTATAAGATTGCTTATTTTTAAAAGATCAAATATTTTTCATAATTTTATCTAATACATATGTCTTCTTTCATTTTTTTATTTTTAAATAATCCTTTATCACTTTAATTTACTATATTGGAATAAAGATATATGTATAATATAGTTTCATAAACTTGAATTTTACTTAGTGCTTTATAGTATGTTTATATATGTTTATACTTAACTGATGTGAGATGAATTAAATATTTTGTATTATTTTCATATTTAAAACTTTGAGGGACTTCCCTGGTAGTCAAGTAGTTAAACACACTGTACTTCCAATGCAGGGGGCATGGGTTTGATCGCTGGTTTTGGAACTAAGATCCCACATACTGTGCATCACAGCCAAAAATTAAAATTTTGAATGTTCAGCATTTTGTTTTATAAAATGCTAAGGAACAAACTAAATCCTGATATGCAGTCTTTTCACTCTAAAATGATGATTACTATTTTCTGGAAAAAGTAAAAGAGAGATATTTGAGACTGTTTCAATACAAAGACTTAGTGATCTAAGAGAGGTTTGCTCAAACCATATGCTAACACCAAAAAGACCAAGGACGTTTTATTACATTAGTAGTCTTCAGTTCAGTTCAGTTCAGTCACTCAGTTGTGTCCTACTCTTTGAGACCCCATGAATCGCAGCACGCCAGGCCTCCCTGTCCATCACCATCTCCTGGAGTTCACTCAGGATGCCATGATCTTCGTTTTCTGAATGTTGAGCTTTAAGCCAACTTTTTCACTTTCCTCTTTCACTTTCATCAAGAGGCTTTTTAGTTCCTCTTCACTTTCTGCCATAATGGTGGTGTCATCTGCATATCTGAGCTTACTGATATTTCTCCAAGCAATCTTGATTCCATCTTGTGTTTCTTCCAGTCCAGCGTTTCTCATGATGTACTCTGCATATAAGTTAAATAAGCACGGTGACAATATACAGCCTTGATGTACTCCTTTTTCCTATTTGGAACCAGTCTGTTGTTCCATGTCCAGTTCTAACTGTTGCTTCCTGACCTGCATACAGATTTCTCAAGAGGCAGGTTAGGTGGTCTGGTATTCCCATCTCTCTCAGAATTTTCCACAGTTTATTGTGATCCACACAGTCAAAGGCTTTGGCATAGTCAATAAAGCAGAAGTAGATGTTTTTCTGGAACTCTCTTGCTTTTTCCATGATCCAGCAGATGTTGGCAATTTGATCTCTGGTTCCTCTGCCTTTTCTAAAACCAGCTTGAACATAAGGGAGTTCACGGTTCACATATTGCTGAAGCCTGGCTTGGAGAATTTTGAGCATTACTTTACTAGCGTGTGAGATAAGTGCAATTGTGTGGTAGTTTGAGCATTCTTTGGCATTGCCTTTCTTTGGGATCGGAGTGAAAACTGACCTTTTCCAGTCCTGTGGCCACTGCTGAGTTTTCCAAATTTGCTGTCATATTGAGTGCAGCACTTTCACAGCATCATCTTAGTAGTCTTAATGCACTACTAGTTTCCGGGTTCCAGCTCATGTCAACAAACTTATTAAAATGCTGCCCACATCACAAGTGAATATAATTTTTATATACTGTAAAATATTTAGTAGTAGCAGTTGATTGGTTAATATAATGACATGTTATATTAAGTATTTAATTAAACATTTATTCATTTCAATTTTGCAGACTTGTTGTTCTCCCTCTATTTGCTTACATTTATAATGGGCCTTAGTTAACCCAATAGGCCCTTTCTCTATGCCTCTATTATCTGGTGGTTAAAATAATCCTGGGTAAGATGCTTAGAAATGGATGTGCTTGGGATGAATTTTGAAGAATGAATTTAATGATGAGTAAAGAAGAATATGAACCTTATTCTAGGTGAAAAGAATAAAACGAGCAAAAGGCACTGAGTGATGTTAAGTAAGATGTGTATACCTAAAGTACCTGTTATTTCGTGTTACTAAGATGGGAAGTCTTCACCAAGGAATGAGAGATTAAGATGGGAAGGCAGCTAGGAAAAAGGGTGTCAAAAGCATTATTCAAGAGGGCTTAGACTTCATCCCAAGAAAGGTTGCCCCGAACCACTTTACACAGTGGAGTCACAGGGCCAACTATACACTTCATATGAATCACCATGGTAGCTAAGTGGAGACGAATTTAATGAATTCAATTAAGAGGCAAGAATACAAGTTAAAATGCTCCTGCCACATCTGAGAACAATAGTCTCCAAAAAGAGGTGCAAAGGATGAATTTCTCTCAAGGAAAGCATAAGTCATTTGGAAAGAAAAGGGATTGAAATTATATATCTAATTATTTTTATTTTCTCATTCAAAAATCTTCAACTTTTAGCATGTATTTTATAACTTACATATTAGTATAACAGTTCATTTTTAAATGAGAAAACTGGAGAAAGAGGCTCAAAAGTGTTTATCAGTGGTGGTACAGAAAAACAGAAGTTTGGAGACCCCATCGTTCTGGATAAGAGTCATCAAAGTGTTTTAAGTTGTTGATTTTTCTGATGGAGAAATACAAATAGAATTTTGCAAGTTTAGAAGCTAATATCATCAGGGTTTTAAAGCTGGTTGGACATAATGATATATACCTTATCACATATATTCATGTGAACATTCCTGTATGCTAGTCAGAGAGCAAAGCCCGAACTGAATTTAGGGTTACTAGGTGAGGCATAGTAATGCAGCTCCGTCAAAGAGGAAGTAGATCAGTGCAAGGCCGAGGTATTCTAGTAGCAAATTAAAAGCAGATGGCAAAAGACTATGTGAAAATTCTTTCTCCTATAAATCAAAAAGACTTGAAAAAATATGGAAACATGAAAAATATTCCTGAGCTGAAGCACAAAATATCTGGGCTAGCAAACAGAACTTTGTCAATAGTCATTGTTAAAAAAGCTATGTCTGAACACAGAAGGTTTTCACTTCTATTTACTCTGGTTTAAAGGTTTTCTCTGTGTCCATGCAGAGAACACAGCAAAACATCTTTTCCTGGTTAAGCATTTTTCTCAGCTGCCAAAAAGTTTACATGGTGGGTTAATACTCCCTAAATCAGAATCTTCCTTACTGTAGCTTACTACTCATGAATATCTTAATTAATTCTTTGATAATTCAGGCTTATATACCATAAATAAAAGATTATAGGTACTTAGGAAGAACATATTTCACTACCACAGAATGGAGGACTAGACATTTTGCAGAAATCACACATGTCTTTTGATCCAGTTATCAAAAACTCCAGTTTCTGTAGGAATTAGGATGTGTTTCTGAGCAATAGTAAATGCTCTGATATCATCAGAGGGAAACCACAGGCTCACCCCAATGTGATCAGTAGATGTGACTGACTCTGCTATGACTCAGGGCTAACAAAAGTAGTCACACACCCAAAATACATTCTCCAGTGGTTTGCTCTTACACATTCTAAAATTCTCAAGACCTAGTATATTTAGGTTAGAAAAAGAAAACCAAGATCCTCATCTTTTGGAGATCACCATTAAACTGTACTTTACCCTGAAAGAGAAGAAAGGCCTTGAGGACTGTCCTTTATATCAACATGGTAACTCATTCTGATCAGCCAGTTATAACCTTGGCAGACATAGAGCCTAGCCTTGAGAAGATAAGATATGAGGAATAGGTAAGCTAAGGAAAATCTTTCTCTCCCATTTCTTTACGTCACCAGAATAGGCGTTGAGCAAATCACTGCAAGCTCTTTGCTTATGATATTCTAAGCCTACAAAAAAATTTAAGACACGCAAGACTATGTGAAGATACGTGTTTCTTAGGGTAGAAACTTAACTGAGAAATCGGCTTTCTTATTTCCTGTTTGTATTTTTAAATAATTCAGGACCACTCTAATTCTATTCAATTATATTATAATTCTTAAATAAAACTATAATTTTGTAATTCTTAATTAACTAAAATTACATTAATATTAATACATATTATTTTGTCAAGAGAACAAATATTAAGTAAGCACCAAGAGGTGCTACTTGACCAAGAGATAGAGTCCACTATAAAGGTTAGCTGAATTATCTTTGAAGTTTTGATCCTTAAAAGTTATGTAAAATTCATTTGTATATGTTAAAATGTATGTTGCTATTAAATATGCTCATGGGGAAACCTGCAGTGTACAATAATATTTACCATTAATTTTCCCTTAAGTTTATTAATTCTTAATACTCTATGTAAATGACTGTACCAGAGACTGTATGTTCATTACATTTTCTCATTTCACCCTCACAGAACTCACTTTATAGATTAGAAAACTGAGGATCAAAGAGGGTGAAAATAACATGACCAAAACTACACAAATGGGAAGAAGTAGAGTTGAGATTTGAAGCTTGGTCAGAATATTCACAGGTTATTCTTGGATCCATTATGGAATTGTTCATTTCATATTTGCATATTTCTTATCATGTATCAAAAGCACTTAATGTCAGATGTGAAAGTACAGATTGATATAAATTGGATACACTACTGCCTTCAAGGAGATTATAGGCTAATTGGAGAGTTAATGTGTATAAACATGTAGTTCTATCAGATAAATAGTAGTAGTAGCACTAGTCACTCAGTTGTGTCCTACTCTTTGTGACCGCATGGACTGTAGCCAGCCAGGACACAAATTGTAAATCTGAATCCTAAGTAAATAAATGTACATGTTCCTTCATGATAGAGACTACAGGCCATATTCTGTTCAGTGCAAGGGCACAGATTGTGAGACTGAGGACACAGAATAGGAACGCTTCATACTAGGCCAGTATGGTACTCATACAGAATGAGGCTGTATTTCCAATATGGTAGCATATCACCAACTGTGTCACTGTTCCTAGAAAGCTAGGACAGGATATGACATGCAAAATCTGATGGAGGAAGAGTTAAACTTTTCTTGTGAATAAAATGGAAGGGAACAGGAGTAGATGGGAAGAGATTTCAGATCACAAGTCTGGTCTAATACCTGTGAAAGAAAGGAAAGGAAGGTTTGAGTAGTAAGGCCCTCAGACCACAGGACAGTTCTGAGGAACTTTCAGCCAGGTCAAAGGAAGATGTCTCGAGTCTTAGGAAACAGGTCAACACTGGCTATACCAGCCTTTGTGGGAGCAGCCAGAGAAGCGTGGCTTCAGCGTTCTCATGGAAGGACAGCTAGGAGTTCCAGTCTGCTCTGCTCCAGGCAGTAGGCTCTTTTGAAGCTCTAAGCTGTGCATCTCCATGGCTGCCACCTCTAAAATCAGCACGCAAGAAGAGCCTACAGAATGATGTCTTTAGTCTCCCAGCATACTCCACAGTTCTTCTTAACAGAGGTGAATCACCTCAGTGCATGACCCTCCCATCCATCTGAGCCTAACCCTTGCAACTTGCTATAATATCCAGCATGTGTTCAAACCATGAAAAGAACCCTGTGTTTGTTTGTCCTTTGGAAAAGAATCAAACTCTTTGCTGGGAATCAAAAGATCTTTAGTGGCAGAGTAGGATGTTATTGGCATGTAAAAGGCTGTGAAGAAATAAACAAAGGAAAACAAACTCTATGAGATGCCAGTGCACACTTGCCAAGGGTGTGATTGAGCACTTTACTGGCTGACCCACACCTTAAGGACTCAGGTTGTTCAGCACTAAATGGGGCCTGTATGGTATCTCATCAACACATTATCATATGCAACAGCAAACCTTTATTGATCACCCATTGACTGCACAGTGTTTCCCCTAGACCTGTGAATTTAATGAGGTATTAGAAATAGTCCCCATTCTAGATACTATTAAAAATGACCACCCACACTTGTAAGAAACTTTGCAGTTTTTAACGCCCATCTGCATTATTTTGAATACATGAAATAAGATATGTGGACATGATATTCCTAGGATAGCTAAATTTTGATGAATACTCTATGCTGTAATATGCCCAGGATGTTACAATGAATGTCATATTCAATCAACATAGCAGCCTTAGGAAGTGCCATTGTCCCACCCATTTTGCAGTTGAGGAAACTGACAATCAAAGTCACCCAAACTCATATAACTGGCAAGAGAAATGGGAGTAAACTGAATCAAGGCTGAATAACTACAAAGTGACTGCTGAAAGCAAATCCTTCTCCACATTAAGTGATATCTAACAGTACAGGTTAGTGGATGGCACATATTAAGTGTTTCCTTCAAATAATAAAATGCACCAAGAAGTCAAAGAAGCTGTAGTACTGAGTCCCTTATTTCTGGTGTGGTCCCAATTTTACTTTTTGAATGGATTACTACATGAAAGGAGGGCTTAAGTGCACACATAGCAATTGTAGATTGTAAAATCATAGATAGGATGAGGGAGATATTGCTAAGTCCACGGGTCAGCTTAAACAAAAAGAAGTAAAGCCACAAACTCAGTGATAACATAAACTGGAAATGAAAGGAGTGGTTTGATGTTGTGAACTAGATAGTCTATACTGTCTGGTATCCAGCTTCTATTTACTTGATAACTTCTATTTTTCATACAGTGTAATAAATTCTTTAGCTTCTCTCTATATATACAGTCTCAATTATTTCTCAAAACCCATGGCTTACAGTTTAATGTGCCATCAAACATGTGGAACATCAGAGAGACTTAGTAACTTTCCCAGTCAAACAGCAAATAAGTTGTTCAGCCAAACTTCAAACCAGAAGTATCTTACTCCAAAACCAACACTGTTTCTACTGTACAGCAGTACCAAAACTCAAAAGTAATTTGTGAGTTCTCAGTTAGTACATGGACTTCCCTGGTGGCTCAGGTGGTAAAGCATCTGTCTACAATGCGGGAGACCCGAGTTCAATCCCTGGGTTGGGAAGATCCCCTGGAGAAAGAAATGGCAATCCACTCCAGTACTATTGCCTGGAAAATCCCATGGACAGAGGAGCCTGGTAGGCCACAGTCCACCAGGTCGCAAAGAGCCAGGCACGACTGAGCAACTTCACTCAATTAGTACATAGGGTAGCAAACCAACGCCTACAATGAACCACTTAGTAAGGAATACAGAATACCTAAGAGAAATTGATGCTGTGAAGTTATGCAGATCATTTTTAAGTCCAAAACATCCTTACAATCCTGATAGTCCAGGAGAAGCTGTAATATAACACAATCTGATTCTTTATATTTCAATCCAGAAAAATATTAATGAAATCTGTAGGAAGCTCATCAAAATCATATTTTCAAAGTTAAGTTAATAATGTTATATTAAGTTTTATTCCTTATTACAGTTCACTTTATAAACCCTTCTACATGGATTTGTTTGGTGATCTCAAATTAGGTGATTGAGAACTGTTTTAAGTTCTCGACATTTTAGAAATCTATACTCAACCAGTTAACAAGAAAAGGTAATTGGAATCGTACCTTCATATTGATTTATATAAGTGCGTTAAGTTGAGTTGATATGAATAACTTGCCTCTTCCGTTACCGTTGGGTGAGGTCATGAGAACGGACCTCTTAGGGTACCTGTCTCCTCGGACCACCCGACGGCAGATACCCCAGCGTGTCTCAGTCTGTGCTGACTTCGCTGAATCGTCGTCGTCGTCGTCGTATGAATAATTCGTGAATGATGTACTAGACAACGGTTTTGGGACCCTTTTCCTCAAGTTTCTAATTATACCGTATCCCGAAAGGTCCACCGAGTCACCCATTTTTTTTAGACGGACGTTATGTTCCCTACGTCCTCTGTACCCAAACTAGGGACCAAACCCTCCTAAGGGACCTCCTCCCGTATCGTTGGGTGAGTTTATAAGAACGGGTCTTTTAGGCTACTTGTCTACTCGGACCGCCCAATGCAGGTACTCCAACGTTTCTCAGTCTGTGTTGACTCGGTGACTCGTACGTACGTGTGTCGGGGACTGGAGTTCCTGGAGACATCAAAATACATCCTCTTTTAAGTATATATATACTTTTGTTTTCTTTCGTCTTCAACTTTCCAGGGTTTTGTGGTCGTGTGTGTTACGTAAGATCCTTTCATACTTTCTCTCTATCAGTAAAAATAACCTTCTTGATATCTTCCAATGTGGAGTTTAAACCCAACTGCTGGTACCCAAACCTATCTATTACTATATAACAAATAGCCCCTGGATTTCATGGCTTAAACAACCTTCATCATCTCAACAGTTTCTGCCACACATCCTGGTGCAGCTTGGCTAGATGTCTCTGCCTCGAGATCTCACATCAGATGGTCATTGAAGTGCCATTTGAGATGCACTTTCTTCTGAAGGCTCTACTGAGGAAACGTCTGCCACTAAGTCATTTACATGGTGGCTAGCAGGACTCAGTTGCTTTGAGCTGTTGAACTGAGAATCTCAAGTTCTCATTGGCTGTTGGCTGAAGGCCTCCCTCAGATCCTTGTCATCTGGGCCTTTCCATTGGATGGCTCCCAAGATGGCAGCTGGCCTCCCTCATAATAGAGTGCAGAATGATCTAAATCATGATATTTGTGTAACCTAATCCCAGGAGTGACACCTCATCCATTAGCCATACTATATTTATCAGAAATGAGTCACTATGTCCAGTCCACACTCGAGGGGAGGGAATCGCACAGGCATGAATTTTAAAAGGCAAGATCACCAGGGCCATCTTGGAGGATGCATACCAGAGTATGCAACTTTGAAGGATAGATAGAATTTCAACTGGTAGAAATGCAAAGTCAAGGAGTGCAGGTTGCAGGAAGAGAATGAGCATATGTGCCAAGGTGAGATCACTCCGGGTTTTGAGAAGAACAGGTAGTTAATCCAGTTTGTGGGAAACTGGATGCATGAGAAATATTAGAAAATAAGTCTTCAAAGTAAATCAGGGTTAACTAATATTATGCCAACAAGTTAGAGCTTTGTTATTTTAGATTCTAGGAATTGTTTTATTTTGTTAACATAACAATAAAAAGATCAGAAGTGCCTCAAGATAATTAACCTGGATGTCTTGTGAAAGATGTACTTGAAGTGTAAGACACTACGTGGAGGCAAAGAGTGCTTAAAGGAAGCTGCTCTAAAAGACAAAGAGCAGAGTTAGGACCCAAATCTTTTAACAGCAGCAGTAGGAGGGGAAGTAGGGCTTCTAATAAAATAGCATACCTATGCTTTAATGTGCATTTCCTTACAGTTGAATTTTTTCAACTTCTGACTCTCAAAATATTTAATATTATATGGATTTTCAAAGGTTTTTCCGTTTCTATTATTCTTTCCCCTAACTCTTTCATGCCCTGCTTCAGGGCAACTGTTACCTATTGAATGTCATGCTAGCAAAAACATTTGATCTGAACCTTGCCCATTTGCCCCTGCTGCCTCAAAGAAGCAAACATATGACCTGTCTTTGATCACGCTTTTTTTCTAAAATGAAAACATCCTCCAATATGTGATTCTTATAAAAGGTGAGTGTTAAAATTCTAGGATAAACCACATTTAAGCCCAGGGACTCAGTTAAAGTTAATGAAAACATATTGGGATGAGAGAAGCTGTTGCAGAGGTTGGTGGATATTTAATCCTTTTGCAAACATCAGAAAACCTGTCTAGTCTCAATACAGACAAAAGCTGGAATGAGTACTCAATTAGTAGCAGTTTCTCAGCATTTTGTCCAATTATCTAATAAAGAAAACAAGAACCTCGGTACATAAATTTTCTCCATTATGGAAGCAACCTTCAGTGAGTAAGCCAGTCAGCTTTATTATTCAAATCATCAATGTGATGCTTGTAAAATGAAACAAAGGCAGCTCTTTTATGATAAATATTGCAATATAGCTACTTTTCACATATGTCTCCACACATACACACACACACATTGTAAACCGTTCACTGAAGTATAAATAAGAGACAACCAAGTGACAATTCAGATACAAGAAAAATAGACAAAGCCCAAAACAGAATGGATTATCCAGTTACCACTCTGACATTATTGCTGCTTTTAGGGAACAGCTGATTCTAGTCATCAGTTTCCATCATCTGTTCTATTTTCTTTTGCAGACTTCTGCAATGGAACTTTTCAAAAAAGATGCTGGGAGAAAATCAGAAATAGATAAAAGTCTAGGAAGCAATTTTTCAAATTAGCTCCCCCTTTTCCTTTAATTTCAAGAAGAGGTGCAGTTCTTAGAAGTGTTTGTTCTTTGACAGACCATTCAGAGGCAGAGACATGGGAATCCTAGGCATCAACAAGGTCACTGCCAAGTTCATTCCAGTCTCCTGGAGTACTACAGGCTGAGAGCAAAAGAATGAAGGCCCAGAAACAGTTTATGAGATAAGCTGCCAAGACTAAAGTCAGGGTCAGGGCTTCTGGAAACTTAAAAGCAGACACATATCACCAGAAGTATCACCATTAGCACAGCTCACTGTTGTTCTCATATTGGTCTCCTTATGTCTGGACACATTTTTTCTCTTGCACACAAGGAACAAGTTGCACACATTCCAGCAGCTTCCTGTAGCCAGATTTGCCTTTTTTATACAGACACCGTTTACAGAATCCCTGTCACCTTTTCAGTCTCCTGGCTTCTAGCTTTGACACCCATCATCCCCTGGCTCTCCCTGCTTCCCACACAACAAATCGCTTATATTCCAGACATTGCAATAAAAATCATGGACATTATAAATCCATTTTCAGTAACACCTGGTGTAAGACCTTTCTTATTGCAAAAAGTGTGCAACTTTCCCCAAGATCCATTGTATACCTGGCCTCAGCTCTCCTTGTACCGAGAGTTTTAGATATACCTTTTTTTTTTTTTTTTTTAACTTAAAAATGCCTCCCTGAGCACATTCTAAGTAGCATTACTTTAAAGGACTCAATAATACCACAAAAATGACATGGTCTAAAACTACAGTATCTATTCTGACTCTCACAACTCATCAAGTTGCATAATCCAGCGACAGTGATACAGTCATCCTACTTAAATAATGCTATTTTATTGTCAACTACTCAAAGTATCTGACAACCGAATACTAACATCCACTCACACCAGCTTAATGAACATTGCAACCACTGGGGATGATTTTCAGGATGGGCTACAATTTCCCTAGATCTCAGAGTAAATCCACACCCTGGCCCAATAGATGTCCATGACTCCCGTTTTGAGAAAGACATCTGTGATTTAATTTCAGATATTTTCCAGTGAAGGGAAGCACCCCACAGATCCCCTCTTCTTCATCCTAACAGATGTAAAGATTATGCTAGACATCTTATTTTTAAATCTAGTGTATAAATTTGGACATCTTAAGAGAGAATGCAAAGTACAGAGCGAAGAATCAGAATCATGTGGAATGATCCCCATACTTAATTCTCTGACCCATCATCATCCAGACTTTTCCAGAAAGCACATGTCATACTGTTTGTAAGCCACACTTCTTCACAGATAGCATATGATCCTTCTTCAAAATGTTGTCAAATAATTCTACTCTCTAGCAAAGTAGATGAAAAATAAAGCTAGTTACTCACACATGAAGGATTTTCCTCAAGGGCAATCATCTTAACAAGAAATTTTTTCTTCAAAATTAGCTAATCTGCAGTTCTATTAAAACAATGTGACTCTAGCCCTGCTCTCCTCACCCCGAAAGAAGGAAAGCAAAGACACAATCCCATTAGAGAAAATGCTTAAAAGGCTAAAAAATCCAGACAAAATTCTCAAATGTTCCAAACTGACATAAAGGTACTGACCAACCCACATTTGGTCCTCAGTACATAACAACCTAAGATTGTGATTTAACTAATTATCCTGACATTTCTAATATAGACCGTTATTTCAAAAATGTTTGTAGAGAATAGGAATTTAATGAAGTTTCTTTGAAAAGTCCCTCAATTAGAAGAGCGCTTGCTAAAGACAGATTATTTTTAATCAAATGACAAGTGGTGGCTGGGAGCTGAATGTACAGCCAGCATTCAGCTGGCCATGGAGAGATGTCATCTTTTAACAATTAATACTCCATAAGCATTAATGAATCTCAGTTTCATTTTAGTTACAACTTAACGCTTAAGTTAGTTTTGCATGAAATCACATCTAGATTGATGTCACATATTGTGAACATTATTTGTGAAGGCCAGCATAGAGGACCACTCTTAAGGCTGTTTCACATAAAAGTGATCGTTTTTAACATTTTTTTTCCTCTTCTATTGAAATAGTATATTACTTCTTTCTAACATCTAATAATGTTGGATAATATAAACTGAGAGCCTAGTATGTGCCAGGATCTTTAGATAAATGTTCCTTAGTCTTTATGAGGTGATATTATTGTTCTGTGTTTTAAAGATGCGGAAGTCGAGGCTATGAAGACTAGTAGGATCCAGTGTCCATATTCAGTCTCAGCTCTGTCAAGTCTCATCTCATGCTCCTCCTGCTTGTCCCCTCTGCCTATATAAAGAACATTGAAAAAACTCAGTAATGGCTTTAGAGAAAGGAAGTAGGATGATGCCAAAGATTACCTTTCCCTATGCTTATCTACAGAGAACTTTAGAGTTAAACACAGTTTTGTTTTGTTTTTTTCATCTTTTTTGCCAACTGAAGTCCACATGAATTCTTTGTAGCAAACTGGTGAGAACACAATCATATACATAAACATGCACACTCACACACATATCCCTAGAAATAAATTTTAGAAGCAATAAATAACTGAATAAATAGCTAGTGGTACAGCACTAGCATTAAATAATGTCATTTTCAAGTATATATGAAATACTTGGTAGTGTGCTAGGTATATTGGCAATTTAAAAGAGACAGATATCAGAATGTGAGACTGATAACACTGACATGGACACAAAAATCAAAGGACATGCAGCTACATATTAGAACATTGTCTTGAGAAACTATTAATTTTAAAGAAAGTGCAAAATCATGGGACACATGGATTTTGTTGTATTAGTAATGAATGCAATATACATCATGGATGCCGTATATTTAAACTTTGTTGAGCCAATTAAAAAATACAACACATTCTTTTCAGGTATGTAGAAAAGATTTAAAGGGCGGGTATAATTTTTAAGAGTTCTCTAAATGGTAAGATAGAGACACTGTGGAAAATTGGTATGGGAGTCAGGTAGAAAGTGCATTTTGAACAAAGATGCTAGAGTTAGAGTGTGTTGTGAACAGACAAAGTGGGTGGTGAGGAAGTCTGCCTGTTAAGAAGTGGAGGAGGCATTTATTATAAGCAAAGGATATGTCAAAATTACCCTTTTTAAATAGATGAATTAATGTTTAAACCCATAAAGGATCCAATTTACTGAAAATTATTGAGTCCCTTATGGAAAGCCAGTAGTGATTACAACTGAGAGAGCTGTCGTTCTATAGCCTGGTACATATATGCCATATGTGTTTATCTTTCTCACTAGCCTACTTACATGCGATAATACTACAGCAGCTTTCAAGATGAACATTTGACAAGCCAGCTCACCGCCGACTGACACCTCCATTTCAGCTGGCCTGACATATATAAAAAGAAATTGAATGTTTATCCGTGTGCTTTCCGGATTTGACATATGTGCTATATAAGAGTCACAGAAGAAAACTTCAGAAAAGAAATTAAGGAATGTGCTTGTCAGTTTGTTATTCAAAGTTTACCTGCTTCACATTGCGCATGGAAAAATTAAGCTGGCTACTATGGAACTTTGAAAACATCTGCTCACAGAGTCAGAAGTAATGATAAACAAACGAGCTTCCTTTGTGGTTGATTTTCATCCAGCTGCATTTAATTATAACAGTGCTATCAAAGAAAGCTCCCCATTAGCTACTAATTCAGGATGACTTCAGAAGAAACTCCCAGAGCCTCCAGTGATCTCTCTCCAACTCCAACAACTTCCTTAATCTCTACCGGTGTTTGTGAGGAGCCATATTAAAGAAGCTTGGTTATCAGTTCAGGTTGTTGCTGACTGCTAAGGTGATAGGAGATGTGTTTTCTTTTTACCTGCAAGACTACCTGTGTAATAATGTGACCAATGAAGCTGTTCAAAAAAATCAAAATTTATGACATCAATATTTTATTCCAATTTTAAAATAAGATAGTAAAAAACTACCTCAATAAAGGAAAAATCTCATCTTAATGCACATTTTAAGAAAATGCAACCTCAGTCATTTCATTTATCCACCTACAGTCACTACAGCCAAAAATAAAATTGACACTGGGTTTTCAAATTCAGATTTAATTGATTTTCTAATGAACAGATATCTATCCAAAGCCTCTTGAAAGAACACTGTTTCTACCCAATTCAATGGTAATCACCACCAAGCCTTGCTTATTGATTAACATTTGTTCTTACCAATTCTCAGGTGTGTATTTTCAGTTTGAAAGTACCTACCTTGAGACAGGAGGGTGGAAATAGGAAAGTACTGTCTCTGTTTCTCATCCTTTCTTGAGAACAAGTTTGATTGATTCCTCATCCAAATCTGGCTTCTGCCTGGACAAAAAGCAAACACAAAAACAAAAGTTTGCGTGTGCAAACAATGCACAGATATATGTGTGCGTTTGCCGATCCAACCCGAGAGTCTACCACATCTCATTTATTTGTTGTGGGGTTATCTGGAGAGGTACAAGTTAAAAGTAAAAATACATAACCTGGGAACTTATCCACATTTGTTTGGTACTAACCTCTTTATCAAAGCAACAAGCCACAGGTAGAGAAGTTTCATGAAGAAAATACTGAATGCTGACTAACCCAGATTGGGAATGGTCAGTATCTGCCAGAATTGGATCTGACCAACCTACAAGGAACCATACATATTATATTTTTCCAGCATGTGAAAAAACTTATTCAGTCATGGAAGAAGCATGACATTGGGAGAGACTGAAGGCAGTTTTTGCCTACTGAAGATATTGATACCATTGGAAGCTTTTGTTTATGTATTTGTCTTTGTTTTTCAAGGAGGAACAAAGTATCTCCTAGCTAATTTAACTTCTGAACCTCCTCGGCTAGTTTCTGTCCTCAAGGAGCCAGTAATGTGTATAAGAATCATGACTTATCAGAAAGGAAAATGGAAGTGCTTTTAAGTGAACTTGGTGGAAACTTACTTCCAGTCATCCATCGAAGTAAGCATGCGATATTAATTTCACCCTTGGCACAAAGATCAATGATGTTGCCAGTGCCGTTGTTCTGTTTATAACAATATTTGTGATGACTTAAACACTGCCCTCCTCCAACTGGCTTGAGAACAAGCATTATTCTTCTGTGCATAGTTTAACAAAGCTGGGGTATGTCGCATTTCAAAAAGAATGTGCAAGAAGGAGCACAGTTTTTGGTGATAGTCAATCAAAGGTAAAAGTTTTCAAATGTTGTTTTAGGGGAAGCACATTAATGCCCATAATCCCTCTTCTCTAAAATTCTTCAGGCTGAGAGCCTGAGCAAATGCAGTTCTAAGACCATATTTTCAAATGAGACTACTTAACTTTTCTCCCTTTCTTTCAGAAAACATACATGTTTTGCATTGGAATAAACACTCAGGGGAATGGAAGTTACTGTGGTACAAATTTTATTATCTTCCACTGTTCAGTACCTTCTACTACTACATACAAGTCTTCTGACATACAGAAAGCTAGTTCAGTTCAGTCGCTCAGGCATGTCCGACTCTTTGTGACCCCATGAACCACAACACGCCAGGACTCCCTGTCCATCACCAACTCCTGGAGTTCACCCAAACTCATGTCCACTGAGTCGGTGATGCCATCCAACCATCTCATCCTCTGTCATCCTCTTCTCCTCTTGCCCTCAATCTTTCCCAACAGCAGGGTCTTTTCAAATGAGTCAGCTCTTCGCATCAGATGGCCTAGTATTGGAGTTTCAGTTTTCAACATCAGTCCTTCCAATGAAACTCAGGACTGATCTCCTTTAGGATGGACTGGCTGGCTCTCCTTGCAGTCCAAGGGATTATCAAGAGTCTTCTCCAACACCACAGTTCAAAAGCATCAATTCTTCTCTGCTCAGCTTTCTTTATAGTCCAACTCTCACATCCATACATGACCACTGGAGAAACCATAGCCTTGCCTAGACAGACATTTGTTGGCAAAGTAATGTCTCTGTTTTTTAATATGCTATCTAGGTTGGTCATAACTTTCCTTCCAAGGAGTAAGCGTCTTTTAATTTCATGGCTGCAATCACCATCTGCAGTGATTTTGGAGTGTCAGCCACTGTTTCTACTTCTATTTGCCATGAAGTGATGGGAATGGATGCCATGATCTTAGTTTCTGAATGTTGTGCTTTAAGCCAGCTTTTTCACTCTCCTCTTTCACTTTCATCAAGAGGCTCTTTAGTTCTTCTTCATTTTCTGCTGTAAGGGTGGTGTCATCTTGCATATTTCTCCCAACAATCTTGATTCCAGCTTGGGCTTCTTCCAGCCTAGCGTTTCTCATGATGTACTCTGCATATAAGTTAAATAAGCAGGGTGACAATATACAGTCTTGATCTTGACGTACACCTTTTCCTATTTGGAACCAGTCTGTTGTTCCATGTCCAGTTCTAACTGCTGCTTCCTGACCTGCATATAGGTTTCTCAAGAGGCAGGTCAGGTACTCTGATATTCCCATCTCTTTCAGAATTTTCCACAGTTTATTGTGATCCACATAGGCAAAGGCTTTGGCATAGTCAATAAGGCAGAAATAGACATTTTTCTGGAACTCTCTTGCTTTTTTGATGATCCAGCAGATGTTGGCAATTTGATCTCTGGTTCCTCTGCCTTTTCTACATCCAGCTTGAACGTCTAGAAGTTCATGGTTCATGTATTGCTGAAGCCTGACTTTGAGAATTTTGAGCATTACTTTACTAGCATGTGAGATGAGTGCAATTCTGCAGTAGTTTGAGCGTTCTTTGGCATTGCTTTTCTTTGGGATTGGAATGAAAACTGGCCTTTTCCAGTCTTGTGGCCACTGCTGAGTTTTCCAAATTTGCTGGCATATTGAGTGCAACATTTTCACAGCATCATCTTTTAGGATTTGAAATAACTCAACTGGAATTCCATCACCTCCACTAACTTTGTTCATAGTGATGCTTCCTGAGGCCCACTTGACTTCACATTCCAGGATGTCTGGCTCTAGGTGAGTGATCACAGCACCATGATTATCTGGGTCATGAAGATCTTTGTATAGCTCCTATATGTATTCTCACCAAGCTGGTATGTCAGTTTAATTTCTCAATTATTAAATTCAGCATATTAACAGTAAAGAATATTTGGTACAGGAACTCATATTCTCCTCTGCAGTTCAGATCTATAGAGAGATGTTGGTTGTTGTTCTTGTAGCTTATATGACCCCCCTGAGTATGCAAATGTACTCACGTTTCCATTTAGAACATTAATAAAGTCCCAAGATTTCACTCTTATATAAAGTACATAACTAAATGGAAAAAAGAGTTCACAAAATTTTCAGGAAGTCCCAGCAAGCAAAACAAGCCCTAAAGAATAAATGCATTGCAGATCCTGGACAGTGAGTGTGACAACTTGTGTCCATGACCTTTCTGTGCTTCAGGTTCTATATCTTCAGCTTAGGAATTAAACTTTCCTTAATCTCATTCTTGCTTTTTTAATACTAACTGAGAAAATTGATTGGAAAGTACGTTTTACCCCCTGTAGATAAGGAAATATTCATTGCAAAATATAGACTCTGAAGGCAGAAACAAATGGAAGAGGTCTGCACCGGAGGTCTCCTACTTGTATTGTATGGATCTGTAAAGGTCTAGAGTCCATTACAGGTGCCACAGGGAAGCAGAAATTGCAGCCCAGTCTTCCCTAGACTCAACACTTCATTTGGTCATAGCTGCTGCTGCTGCTGCTGCTAAGTCGCTTCAGTCATGTCCGACTCTGTGCGACCCCATACACGGCAGCCCACCAGGCTTCCCCGTCCCTGGGATTCTCCAGGTAAGAGCCCTGGAGTGGGTTGTCATTTCCTTCTCCAATGCATGAAAGTGAAAGTGAAGTCGCTCAGTCGTGTCTGACTTTTAGTGACCCCATGGACTGCAGCCCACCAGGCCCCTCCATCCTTGGGATTTTCCAGGCAAGAGTCCTGGAATGGGGTGCCATTGCCTTCTCTGCAGATCCACTCTTTTATCTACTTTTTACATTGAAATTCTGACCATAAATTTTCTTGGGGAAAAAGAAGCTTACTTTTTTAAAAACTTTGAACTCATTTAATTTGGTACTCTCATTTTACAGTGAAACAACAACAACAAAAAAACCGTCAAAGATGTAGGTGATTTGCCCATGTTGAACACTTACCAGCAAGAACAAATTTAGAACATGAGAAAGATTTGGTACGTCTTCCACCTGCAAGTTCAATGATGCCTGTTTTGTGGTAGTTCAAAGAAAAAAAATGATAATTTCTTATTATGTTTAACCCCACAACTAAATTGGATTACTACCGATCATCTTATCTTTCTCTAATTGTTGGATAGTGTCAAATGTTCTTTCTCCACTTGTAAATTATTTTCTTGACTTCACAGCATTCTGCATGTATTTCTAGTCAATTCATTTCTGGACCTCACAAAATTATAAGCTTGCAAGTTGCTGTCAGAGAATTAGTAACAATTTATTTAACGTATTTGGCATGCTGCTTATCACATCAATATGTAAATGTGATTGCTTAATAAATACCACTTATTGATGTTGACTTCATCTGCAACTTCCTTTGTAACTTAAAAATCAGACTCAAAATTACCCTAAGTTGTGAATTTTATTTTCACTATATTATCCATCCAACATATACTTCCTAAATACTTCCTGTGCATAAATAACTGCCAACCATCCTGATTGTCTATGGAACATGGGAAATATAGGGACAGAATTATGTAAATGCAAATATCAACATGCTATTGAAGTCCAAGGGAAAAGAGATAATTTTCAGCCAGGAAATATGGGAAGAACCAAGCAAGCATATTTGTGGAGGTGGCAACTTTATAGCTGTCCCAGAGGAATGGGTAGAATTTCAATGTCAGAAGTAGAAAGAGGGTTTTCTAGGTGGTTTGCAAGCTGTTTGACCAGGCTTGACAGCTAAGGCTATTAGGCTCAGTGTAAAGTGTCCCTAAACCAATGTCCCTACAACAATCTTCTCGATGTCTCATTTCCCATCTTCAGTTTGAAACCTTTGCCAAATCTGGTGGTTCCCATTTTTCATTCCACTGATCTCTGCTTAGGCTCTGTCTGGCGATCTCTCTTTTAGTTTGACACTTCATCTAGAATCAAGAAAACTAAGATTATGGCACCCAGTCCCATCACTTCATGGCAAATAGAAGGGGAAAAGTGGAAACAATGACAGATTTTAGTTTCCTGGGCTCCAAAATCACTATGGACAGTGACTGCAGCCATGAAATTAAAAGACACTTGCTCCTTGGAAAGAAAGCTATGACAAACCTAGACAGTGTATTAAAAAGCAGAGACATCCCTTGCCAACAAAGGTTGCCAATAAAGCTATGGTTTTTTCAGCAGTCATGTAAGGCTGTGAGAGTCGGACCATAAAGAAGGCTGAGCACTGAAGAACTGATGCTTTTCAACTGTGGTGCTGAAGAAGACACTTGAGAGTCCCTTAGACATCAAGATCAAACCAGTCAACCCTAAAGGAAATCAACTCTGAATATTCATTGGAAGGACTGATGCTGAAGCTCCAATAGTTTGGATACCTGATGCAAAGAGCTGACTCATTGGAAAAGACACTGATGCTAGGAGATTGAGGGCAGGAGAAGAGTGGGGCAGCAGAGGATGAGATGGTTAGATAACATCATTAACTCCAATGGACATGAGTTTGAGCAAACTCCGGGAAATGGTGAAGGACAGGGAACCCTGGCATTGCTGTCAATGGGGTCAAAAACAGGCGGACACAACTTAGCAACTGAACAACAACTGGACTGCTTGCCAGGCTTTCAATTTTAGTTCCGCACATAGACAAGGTCTGTCCAATCACCTTAAGTCTGGGTTTCTCTGCCTGTAGAACAGCCAGTACCCATTTATGGCAAGCCCAAATCCTTCAGTCCTTCAGCCTAGCACTATGTTCTTCAAATATTGTGGGAGAGAGAATGACATGAGAAATAGATACATATATTCAAGAATGGTCTCAATGAGAAAAACTTTTTCCCTTGACCACTCCATCTCACCATAGTCTGTAATCTTTCCTTTCTCTATTCTTTAGAGACAAAATCCCAGAAAATTCTGATCCCGTCCAGCATTTAGAGTTTAGTCTAGATCAAAATATTAATTATATCCAAATTAAAGTCTCTTTCCTCCTATCTGAATCTTAGTTTGTGGCTTGGGTCCTGAAATAGGGAAAGACAGCTAGTTAGCTTTGTTTACTTTTTTGGCACTTTCACTGCCGCCTCTGCCTTTCTCTGCTATTTTGCTATTTCTGGGTTTCCCTTGCCTCTCAATGTTACTGGGCTCTCCAAGGGGGCAGGGGTGAGGTGAAAGTGTGAGGGACAGCTGCCCAAATGCTGATCTTTGTACTTTTTGTGCATTCTTCAGAACCCCATCTCCCAGAGGTTTCCTAAGATAGACAAGCATTCTATGGCTGACATTTTTCTCTCACTTCTCTTGCTCCTGGCTGACTGCCTGACACTGTCTTACGGGTGCAGTTCCCATGACACAGGAGGCCTCTGAGACCTCCACTCGATCCATGGAATATCTGCACGTCCTCGTCATGTAAAACATTGATGGAGCAGGCTGCCTTGCTGCTGCCATCTCTTGCTTGCTGTTGTGGATTCTTGGAGTATTTCTCGATCAGATTCTGTGCTTGCATAATGTTAAGCAAATTCCATAATATACATGTGAAGTTCTCTTAAGAATGTTTGTTAGCTCTGAGCGTGAGCCTCATGAATTTCTAGAACTCAGCAAGCTTTCACTAGGAGAAAAATGTGAGTCTCCCTTCTTGATAGATACTCGAATGCCTATAAGCAGTTTTCTTATAGTCCTTCTCAGTAAGTTTAGAAGGAAAGGGAGAGGAAAAATCAGAACAGTCTCCTTCTATGCCTACAGCTTACCTCTCATTCAATATATTTCAATATCTAGTCATCTGCTTACATGGGCTGGATGAAGATGGAGAGCTGCGGGTTTTTTTTTTGTGGGGGGAGGATAATGAGTCAGGCCTCTTGTTGCCATCTATTCCTCTCAGCTTTAGCTCCTTATGCAAAATTCTAAGCAGAAGGAGACATTCCATTTAATACTGTTTACAATCATACTTCTATAAGAGGGTAATGATAAAAAGTCTGCAGAAAGGTGTCAGTTTCTGTGGAGATGGAATTGTATTTAAGATGATATGGGATGGAAACAAAATTTTTGGATCAAGGTAATGCTAATATTTGTGTTACAAAATTAAGCCTTCCGTGCTTTACTAAGAGATACCACATATCATTAAAGAAATGGACATTAAAACATCAATAAGATTCAACTACATACCAATTAGAATGGCCTAAACGTAGAATACTGAGAATACAAAATGCCATCAAAGACAGGGAGTTAGAGGAACTCTCATTTTTGCTGTTAGGAATGCAAAATGGTGCAGACACTTTGAAAGACTGCTTGGCAGTTTCTTATAAAGCTAAACATTCTCTTAAGGTCCAGCAAGTACACTCCTTCATACTTACCCAAAGGAGTTGAACATTTATGCCCACCAAAAAACATGCACATGGGTGTTTATAGAAGTATTATTCATTACTGTCAAAGCTTAGAAGAAACCAAGATGTCCTTCAGTAGTGTGAATTGATTTATAAACTGTGGTACATCCAGACAACAGAATATTATGCAGTGCTCAAAAATGAGCTATCAAGACATGAAAAGACAAGGAGGAAGCTTAAATGCATATGGTTAAGTGACAGAAGCCAGTCTGAAAAGGACATATACCATAAGCTTCCAACTATATATGACATTCTGTAAAAAAAAAAAAAAGAGACAGAGAGAGAGAGAGACAGCAAAAAGACTAGTGGTTGGCAGGAATTAGAGGAGGGAGGCTAAATACGTGGAACACAGAAGATTTTCAGGGAAGTGAAAATATTCTGTGAGATACTATAATGATCCCCTAGAAAAGGAAATGGCAACCCACTCCAGTATTCTTGCCTGGAAAGTTCCATGGACAGAGGAGCCTGGCGGGCTACAATCCATGGGGTTGCAACAAGTCAGAAACAACTGAGCATTATAATAATAGATACATGTCATTATACATTTGTTCAAATTCCAGGAATATATAACACCAAGGGTGAACTGTAGTATAAACTATGGACTTTGGGTGATTATGATATACCAACATAAATTTATCAATTGTAACATATATTACACTCTGTAGGAGAATGCTGGTAATGGAGGAGGTTATTCATGTGTCGGGCAGGAACTATCTCCGGTAAGGCTCTGTACCTTCCTGTCAGTTTTGCTGGGAACCTAAAACTGCTCTAAAAATAGCCTCAATGAAAAAAATAAAGTTAAAAATGTAAATGGAAGTGACATGTGGAAGTTCTAAGAACCAGGGCATAACGTATAATGTCCTCTCTCTCCGCTACAATAACTGGAGTGTTCCAGAGTGCCTTCTTATCCTAGTGCTGCAGACTGAATGTCTGTATACTGCAAATATTTGCATTTTGAAACCTAATCCCCAATGTGATATTTGGAGGCGGGTTTCTAGGGTGGTGATGGGGTCATGAAGATATAGCCCTCATGAATGAGATTAGTTCAGTTCAGTTCAGTCACTCAATTTTGTCCAACTCTTCAGGACCCCAGGAATCGCAGCACACAAGGCCTCCCTGTCCATCACCAACTCCCAGAGTTCACCCAAACTCATGTCCATAGAGTTGGTGATGTCATCCAGTCATCTCATCCTCAGTTGTCCCCTTCTCCTCCTGCCCCCAATCCCTCCCAGCATCAGAGTCTTTTCCAATGAGTCATCTCTTCGCATGAGGTGGCCAAAGTACTGGAGTTTCAGCTTTAGCATCAGTCCTTCCAGTGAACACCAAGAACTGATCTCTTTTAGAATGGACTGGTTGGATCTCCTTGCAGTCCAAGGGACTCTCAAGAGTCTTCTCCAACATCACAGTTCAAAAGCATCCATTCTTCAGCGCTCAGCTTTCTCCACAGTCCAACTCGCACATCCATACATAACCACTGGAAAAATCATAGCCTTGACTAAACCGACCTTTGTTGGCAAAGTAATGTCTCTGCTTTTCAATATGCTATCTAGGTTGGTCATAACTTTTCTTCCAAGGAGTAAGCGTCTTTTAATTTCATGGCTGCAATCACCATCTGCCGTGATTTTGGAGCCCCAAAATATAAAGTCTGACACTGTTTCCACTGTTTCCCCATCTATTTCCCATGAAGTGATGGGACCAGATGCCATGATCTTCATTTTCTGAATGTTGAGCTTTAAGCTAGCTTTTCCACTCTCCTCTTTTACTTTCATCAAGAGGCTTTTTAGCTCCTCTTCACTTTCTGCCATAAGGTGGTATCATCTGCATACCTGAGGTTATGGATATTTCTCCTGGCAATCTTGATTCCAGCTTGTGTTTCTTCCATTCCAGCGTTTCTCATGATGTACTCTGCATATAAGTTAAATAAGCAGGGTGACAATATACAGCCTTGACGGACTCCTTTTCCTATTTGGAACCAGTCTGTTGTTCCATGTCCAGTTCTAACTGTTGTTTCCTGACCTGCATACAGATTTCTCAAGAGGCAGGTCAGGTGCTCTGGTATTCCTGTCTCTTTCAGAATTTTCCACAGTTTATTGTGATCCACACAGTCAAAGGCTTTGGCATAGTCAATAAAGCAGAAATAGATGTTTTTCTGGAACTCCCTTGCTTTTTCCATGATCCAGCGGATGTTGGCAATTTGATCTCTGGTTCCTCTGCCTTTTCTAAGACCAGCTTGAAGATCAGGAAGTTCATGGTTCACGTATTGCTGAAGCCTGGCTTGGAGAATTTTGAGCATTACTTCACTAGCATGTGAGATGAGTGCAACTGTGTGGTAGTTTGAGCATTTTTTAGCAGCCTTATGAAAGAGACCCCAGAGAGCTCCCATGCCATGTTAGGACACAGCAGTAAGACATTGGTCTCTAAACTAGAAGTCTGGTTCTCGCTTGGGGATTGAATCTGTCAAAGTCTTGATCACAGACTTCTCGGTCTCCAGAACTGGGAAAAGCAAATGTTTGCTGTTTAAGCCACCCAGTCTATGGCGTTTTTGTTACAGCAGACCAAACTCACTAAAACCAGAGTGAGGACCACTTAAACTAGTCTCCATCCACCCTGTAATTCATCTGCAGTATGGATAAAAAAACTTGTTATCTTAAGCTACTGAAATTTGCAGTTGATTTGTTATTGGAGTAACATCTACCTCTCCTTACTGATGTAATGAGTACACAAATATTTTATGCTATGGTGCCAAGTAGTATAATGTGGCTAAATCCTCCAAATTTCTTAAAATTCTCCACATTATCTCCAGCCCTGTAGTATAATGTGGCTAAATCCTCCAAATTTCTTAAACTTCTCCACGTTATCTCCAGCCCTACTCAAAGGAAATAGCTTTCCTATTTTATATCCTATCAACTGTTTAAAATTTAGCTATCAAGTAGTCTCCACTTTCAATTATATTACGATCTTAATCATATTTACCATTATGTTTAATAATAATTAGGGCCATATATGAATGTTTGGTTTACCTTAAGAGAGATATTTTTAAGAGACTAGTTATGGTAAAGAGGGCAGAAGTTGGAGTGCAAGTTCATAGATATTACACATGATAGGAACAGGGAGCAAGCCTAATAGAAATTAATATTAGAAGGGGTAATGTTTACCTTTTTTGAGAAAGGATGAAAAACAACAAACAAAAGAAGTCTGAAAAAAAAAGACACATGTACTGAAGGAAAGTTAGTATTCAGGGAATAACCTCAGTTGAATTAGAAGTAACTTCATCTCTTAAGAGTCCTAGATGGGGACAAAGTATAGTAAAAGGTATCCTTAATTATTACACCAGGGCCTATTGAATATTAAATTATGTCTAAGTCAGTTCCCTTTAATAGGTAGGATCATCTTCTAAAAGAGAATATAATAAATATTGCAAAAGAAGTGCACTTGCCTCCTAAAATTCTGTTTCACTGTGGCAGACAGACAATTTTTCGAAAGTAAAGGCAAGTCTCTATGATTAAATGATATTTTTATCAAAAGAATGACATGAGAACCAAGATGTCTTAGTAATCCACCAGGAGTACCTATTTTTAAGCTCAGTGAACTTCAAAGCAACACATATTTCTTGAAAAGCTGCTATGTGTAAATTATTGTTTCAAAATGTTTGTCATGTAAATACCATGTATTCCCCACTCACAGATTTAGAGAAACTTCCTATAGCTAAAAATCTTAAACCTAGCTTTCAATACCCTATAATAAAAGAAGCTTTCATGCCTCTCTCTATTCTACTATAGTTGGTCTATGAACAGCATGGTGTTTAGGGCTGCCCAATCCCATGATAGTTAAGAATCCACCCTCAGTAGCCAAGATACCTCTGTATGCATGACTCTGCATCTCAGATTCTACAGACCACCAATCATATACTATGTGCACATAACTGGACCTGTGATGTTGAAGGGTCAACACAGCAATTTCACAATATGCTTTGATACACTGACCAAAACAAATGTAGCCATCCCAAGCAAATTATGTAATGGATTCTACCTCTATATCTCATGGAGAAGGAAATGGCTACCCACTCCAGTGTTCTTCCCTGGGAAATCCTATGGACAGAAAAGCCTGGAGGGTTACAACCCATGGGGTTGCAAGAGTCAGACATGATTTAGCAAATAAACAACCACTACCTCTATATCAACTGCTGCTGTCCTTCACTTCACCTCACCTGGGAAAACCATCTTATTTCTTTTTCCTCCACTAATCCTTCTCCCTAATATACTTAAAAGGCATGTTCCAAACATGTGTCTACTGGGATATCTTGCTAAATTAACTCCATGCCAATTCTAGCCACTGTTTTATTCTAGATTGCATCATTACCTATGAACTAAATCAGTTTCATTGCTACAAGAAAACATGTTATGAAGAAACTAAAGTCAGGAAATGTGCAGAGGTTTGCCTAAGACCAAAGTTATTTAGGAGAAAGTCAGGGTTAAAAACTAGTTTCCCTGGTTCTCTATTTGTTTCCAAACTACCTACCTATGCTGTAATTTTGTCCTCTTGATTGATTGTAGGCTTGGTCTTTTTCTTAAGTTGATTTACAAAGTATAGTCTTTCTTCTCACATAGAAGGTAGTCGTTTTAGATGAATTTTTTAAAATAATAGTAAGAAATATCATTTATTAGGAAGTGTGTGTTAACACATTTGCTCCCAAACTATCCAATGAAATGTGTTATTATAATTGTTATTTTTATTATTTTACATATGAAAATTTTGAGGTAGAGGGTATCACACAGTAGCTAACCTGGGATTCAAGCCCAGGTAATCAAGCTCCAAAGCCTATACTTATAACCATACTGCTCTAGAGGGATATTTTGTACCCAAATAAGGCTATCTATCTATCTGTCTGTCTGTCTCCAAATTAGGGTAGACTCTTTCAGGGCAGTCAACATGGAATATTACACATTTTTGCCAAAGGTGCTGATATTTTCCCAGAATATTTTCAGACTTAAGCTTCTGGAATTGACATGAGAATATCAGCTATGCTCTTGTGAATACTCTCAACAAGAGCAAACTCTTCCTGCATAGATTATTTCTGTTTGGGAACTAGTCAAAAGTCAGTCACAGTGGGGCTAACAAGTGAGATGGCTAATTAAATTTCATAAATCCTTGCTCAGTAGAAGATGTACTAGGAAAATAGAATAATAATACTATTTTTGGAGGAGTGATTCATATGCTTTCCATACAAAGACAAGAGTTCCAAAAACATCTTGAGTAAAGTTGGCATCCCATAAATGCCTAAACAGATACTACCATAAGCACATTTTTCTCAGCAATTTTTTCCTCTTCTTCCACCAACTTTACCTAGTTTCTTTGGAGACATTACCCTTTACGTGATCTTAGTGATTCTCTTTGCTGGAATCCGACAATGAGCATCTGACCCAGCATTAAGTGAGGGGAGCACCCACTCAGTGTCATGTATTTGTCTCAGAGAGGAACACGCGGATGGAGCTTGGTCTACTCGGAGTCGGTTTCAGTTCTCTGCCAACTACTCCGAACCTGGAATTGTGAGTCAGGAAGATTGTGACTGGACAGCCAGCTTGCTCACAAAATGGAACCTGAATATGAAACCAAACTAAGTAGGGTCCTTAGTCTAGGAACTTAGTGACTATAGTATTTATATGCACACTATGGATTTAGTATAAGTCTTAATAATAGACTTCTGGAAAATTTTTAGACCAAAGCATTCTGGTTTTATTCGAATGACTGAAAACATCTGACTTACATAAGTTTAATCTCAGAGCCATGTCTAATTAGCATCATCTTTATTCTAAGAGGGTGAGACTGAAGGGGTGGAAAAAGAGAGGAAAACATCTTATTCATATACATTTTATAAATTATACACTGAATAAATTAATCTGATATACAAGGATACAAGACCAATGAATTTTTAAATTATCTTTAAATTTAAAAGTGAGAGTTATAAGTAAAATACTCAAATATCACTAAATCATTGATTTTGAAGGTCAGTTTATCTGGAGAATCTGACAGGGTTAAACATTTTAATCTGATTTTATGGCTATGATTTGAAAGTCTATCATGACTGAGGCTGAATCTTTGTATCTTGTAAGACAAAATTACATACAACCAGTCATTCTAAGGTGAAACAAATCCAAGTCAAATAAGGCAAATAAAATAGTATATAATAAGCTAGCATTATTATATTATATGAACTATAATATATGTCAAAATAGCCAATATCTCAATACTAGGTATATCATCCAATCGCTGCCCCCAAAACACCAAATTTATTTAAATATACTGTTGCTTCTTATTCAAATTTTGTAGATTTCTTCACCACCACCTCTAGTGATGAAAATTGCACTGCCCTGTGATATTTAAGCTTCATTAAATTTCTATTCACATTCACTTGACTTACTTCAACAGTTTTTTCTTGAATTTTCTTTCTATTCCTTTAAAATAACTGTTCAAGATAGTAGTTTTCAAATAGAAAAACAATTTGAACAAGGAACAAATTTATTTATTATGAACAACTTCAAATTTTATGTATATATACATATGTCAAGGCATAAATATGTGTGTATATATACATGTGAAAGTGAAAGTGTTAGTCAGTAGTGTTCAACTCTTTGTGACCCCATGGACTATAGCCAGCTCAGGCTCCTCTGTTCAAGGGATTCTCCAGGCAAGAGTATTAGAGTGGGCAACTATTCCCTTCTCTACAGGATCTTCTTCCTCACCCAGGGATCAAACTCAGATCTCCCACATTGCAGGTATATATATATATATGTGTGTGTCTGTGTGTGTGTGTGTGTGTGTATGTGTGTGTATCTGTGTGTGTGATATATGTGTGTGTGTATCTGTGTACGATATATGTGTGTGTGTATCTGTGTGCGATATATGTGTGTGTGTGTGTGTGTATGTGTGTGTGTGTGTATATAGGGTTGCCAGGTGGCAGTAGTGGTAAAGAACCCGCCTGCTAATGCAGGGAACATAAGAGACACAGATTCAATCTCGCGGTTGGGAAGGTCCCCTGGAGGAGGATATGGCAACCCACTCCAATATGCTTGCCTAGAGAATCTCATGGATAGAGGAGCCTGGCGGGCTACAGTCCATGGGATCGCAGAGTCGGACATGACTCAAATGACTGAGTGTATACACACACACACACACACACAGCAGTGACTAGGGCTCCCAGCAAAAAGAACCAACAGATAAGCTTTTCTCTACAAAATACCATTTTCCCTTCCTTTAGATATCATATTCTTTTCTAGTTAAAAAACATACCACAAGTATAAAGTGAAATTCCCATATATCATACCAGGGGACAAAGTTTCCAAAGACACACATTTCTAGGGTTGGCAAAGATAGCAATAAAAATAAAACCATAGAGACAGCTGCTGCTGCTGCTAAGTCACTTCAGTCGTGTCCGACTCTGTGTGACCCCATAGACGGCAGCCCACCAGGCTCCCCCATCCCTGGGATTCTCCAGGCAAGAATACCGGAGTGGGTTGCCATTTCCTTCTCCAATGCATGAAAGAGAAAAGTGAAAGTGAAGTCGCTCAGTCTGTCCGACTATTAGCGACCCCATGGACTGCAGCCCACCAGGCTACTCCGTCCATTGGATTTTCCAGGCAAGAGTACAGGGGTGGGGGGCCATTGCCTTCCCAGTGGAGACAGCTGGTAAATATAAGGCTACTCCGTCCATTGGATTTTCCAGGCAAGAGTACTGGGGTGGGGTGCCATTGCCTTCCCCGTAGAGACAGCTGGTAAATATATATTTTGGTAACAACAAGAATATTGGAAGGCATACAATTTCAGATATACTGCTTTCAATATCTTAGTTCTCCCTCATTTTGTATGAAATACTATATTACTCACAGTAGAGCAATATTTAGATCTCCTCAATTTTAAATTATTCAACCACCTTTCTTATCATCTCCCCCATTTTGCAAAGCACAAAACCTATCAGCTTTTTCCCCAGACCCTTCATTTCTGGATTAATCTGTACTCTTGACAGACACAAACTACTTGGGAGTTTGTGGTAATAGGCACCTGACATCATTTTCATAAGTTTCTTTTTACCCTACCTTTTAATTAACAGGATGGAGAATGAATAAGCCTGTCGTATGTTTCAACAAAATAAAAAGGAATATATTATAAGCCCACAAAAGTACATTGATTATGTCTACAAAGATATATAATTAAAAAGTATAAATCAAGGACTGCTATTTTACACTTGATTTCAGTTATTTTGAACACTTACGGTCTAGAAGCGCTCATTGTTAAGGATATGATTTTATGTGTTTAGAGTAAATCTGCTGTAAGCAATTTTATAGTTTAATGAAAATAATTATAGTTTGAGTAAGTAGTATGAAGTGTATCTGATGCTACTTCCCCAAAATAAGCTGATATAAATTATCATGATTTATTATGGTTATTCTTCTGGCTATGTTTGGAGTGGATTCTAGAAAGTAATGATGATTCTAAAATTGCCCCAAAAAAAGCATTTCAGCTATTTTTCCTCAGAACTTATCTTTAATTTCTCTATAAAATTGAAATAATTTCCACTGTGGTACAGTATGTGCTATTGTGAAGATGGCATTATTGTGCCGTCAGTTTGACAGCTTACTTTCATTTGCACCATTTGGTGAAAGAATATCTTTTAAATCTTTCTGAATATATCATATGCCACTGTTGCTACTTGTTCTTTACTTTTTAGCCTATCAGGTAGCTATGCTCTAATACAAAGCCATGTATACCCCTATCTAAACCCTTTTTAGTTGCTCCAACTGCAGTGTCATTTTCAGGTATTTTTTTAACTTATCAAAAGTCAGAATAACAGATACTTTTCTTTTTGAAATTGAAAGTGTTTTCAGGCCTACCCACAATTTATAGATACCCTAGTCCAACCAACTGCTCCTTGGAAGGATTAAAAAAAATTTGATAGGATGTAGTCATTCCCTGAGGAGAAGGCAATGGTACTCCACTCCAGTACTCTTGCCTGGAAAATCCCATGGATGGAGGAGCCTGGTGGGTTGCAGTCCACGGGGTCGCTGAGGGTTGGACACGAATGAGCGACTTCACTTCACTTTTCACTCTCATNACAACCAGTCATTCTAAGGTGAAACAAATCCAAGTCAAATAAGGCAAATAAAATAGTATATAATAAGCTAGCATTATTATATTATATGAACTATAATATATGTCAAAATAGCCAATATCTCAATACTAGGTATATCATCCAATCGCTGCCCCCAAAACACCAAATTTATTTAAATATACTGTTGCTTCTTATTCAAATTTTGTAGATTTCTTCACCACCACCTCTAGTGATGAAAATTGCACTGCCCTGTGATATTTAAGCTTCATTAAATTTCTATTCACATTCACTTGACTTACTTCAACAGTTTTTTCTTGAATTTTCTTTCTATTCCTTTAAAATAACTGTTCAAGATAGTAGTTTTCAAATAGAAAAACAATTTGAACAAGGAACAAATTTATTTATTATGAACAACTTCAAATTTTATGTATATATACATATGTCAAGGCATAAATATGTGTGTATATATACATGTGAAAGTGAAAGTGTTAGTCAGTAGTGTTCAACTCTTTGTGACCCCATGGACTATAGCCAGCTCAGGCTCCTCTGTTCAAGGGATTCTCCAGGCAAGAGTATTAGAGTGGGCAACTATTCCCTTCTCTACAGGATCTTCTTCCTCACCCAGGGATCAAACTCAGATCTCCCACATTGCAGGTATATATATATATATGTGTGTGTCTGTGTGTGTGTGTGTGTGTGTATGTGTGTGTATCTGTGTGTGTGATATATGTGTGTGTGTATCTGTGTACGATATATGTGTGTGTGTATCTGTGTGCGATATATGTGTGTGTGTGTGTGTGTATGTGTGTGTGTGTGTATATAGGGTTGCCAGGTGGCAGTAGTGGTAAAGAACCCGCCTGCTAATGCAGGGAACATAAGAGACACAGATTCAATCTCGCGGTTGGGAAGGTCCCCTGGAGGAGGATATGGCAACCCACTCCAATATGCTTGCCTAGAGAATCTCATGGATAGAGGAGCCTGGCGGGCTACAGTCCATGGGATCGCAGAGTCGGACATGACTCAAATGACTGAGTGTATACACACACACACACACACACAGCAGTGACTAGGGCTCCCAGCAAAAAGAACCAACAGATAAGCTTTTCTCTACAAAATACCATTTTCCCTTCCTTTAGATATCATATTCTTTTCTAGTTAAAAAACATACCACAAGTATAAAGTGAAATTCCCATATATCATACCAGGGGACAAAGTTTCCAAAGACACACATTTCTAGGGTTGGCAAAGATAGCAATAAAAATAAAACCATAGAGACAGCTGCTGCTGCTGCTAAGTCACTTCAGTCGTGTCCGACTCTGTGTGACCCCATAGACGGCAGCCCACCAGGCTCCCCCATCCCTGGGATTCTCCAGGCAAGAATACCGGAGTGGGTTGCCATTTCCTTCTCCAATGCATGAAAGAGAAAAGTGAAAGTGAAGTCGCTCAGTCTGTCCGACTATTAGCGACCCCATGGACTGCAGCCCACCAGGCTACTCCGTCCATTGGATTTTCCAGGCAAGAGTACTGGGGTGGGGTGCCATTGCCTTCCCCGTAGAGACAGCTGGTAAATATATATTTTGGTAACAACAAGAATATTGGAAGGCATACAATTTCAGATATACTGCTTTCAATATCTTAGTTCTCCCTCATTTTGTATGAAATACTATATTACTCACAGTAGAGCAATATTTAGATCTCCTCAATTTTAAATTATTCAACCACCTTTCTTATCATCTCCCCCATTTTGCAAAGCACAAAACCTATCAGCTTTTTCCCCAGACCCTTCATTTCTGGATTAATCTGTACTCTTGACAGACACAAACTACTTGGGAGTTTGTGGTAATAGGCACCTGACATCATTTTCATAAGTTTCTTTTTACCCTACCTTTTAATTAACAGGATGGAGAATGAATAAGCCTGTCGTATGTTTCAACAAAATAAAAAGGAATATATTATAAGCCCACAAAAGTACATTGATTATGTCTACAAAGATATATAATTAAAAAGTATAAATCAAGGACTGCTATTTTACACTTGATTTCAGTTATTTTGAACACTTACGGTCTAGAAGCGCTCATTGTTAAGGATATGATTTTATGTGTTTAGAGTAAATCTGCTGTAAGCAATTTTATAGTTTAATGAAAATAATTATAGTTTGAGTAAGTAGTATGAAGTGTATCTGATGCTACTTCCCCAAAATAAGCTGATATAAATTATCATGATTTATTATGGTTATTCTTCTGGCTATGTTTGGAGTGGATTCTAGAAAGTAATGATGATTCTAAAATTGCCCCAAAAAAAGCATTTCAGCTATTTTTCCTCAGAACTTATCTTTAATTTCTCTATAAAATTGAAATAATTTCCACTGTGGTACAGTATGTGCTATTGTGAAGATGGCATTATTGTGCCGTCAGTTTGACAGCTTACTTTCATTTGCACCATTTGGTGAAAGAATATCTTTTAAATCTTTCTGAATATATCATATGCCACTGTTGCTACTTGTTCTTTACTTTTTAGCCTATCAGGTAGCTATGCTCTAATACAAAGCCATGTATACCCCTATCTAAACCCTTTTTAGTTGCTCCAACTGCAGTGTCATTTTCAGGTATTTTTTTAACTTATCAAAAGTCAGAATAACAGATACTTTTCTTTTTGAAATTGAAAGTGTTTTCAGGCCTACCCACAATTTATAGATACCCTAGTCCAACCAACTGCTCCTTGGAAGGATTAAAAAAAATTTGATAGGATGTAGTCATTCCCTGAGGAGAAGGCAATGGTACTCCACTCCAGTACTCTTGCCTGGAAAATCCCATGGATGGAGGAGCCTGGTGGGTTGCAGTCCACGGGGTCGCTGAGGGTTGGACACGAATGAGCGACTTCACTTCACTTTTCACTCTCATGCATTGGAGAAGGAAATGGCAACCCACTCCAGTGTTCTTGCCTGGAGAATCCCAGGGATGGGGGAGCCTGGTAGGCTGCCGTCTATGGGGTCGCACAGTCAGATATGACTGAAGCGACTTAGCAGCAGCAGCAGCAGTCATCCCCTGAGCTACTAGATGATTGAAAACAAGCCTCAAAGAACTCTACACTGAGTAAAGAATCTGATTAGAAAAGTCATGGCTCATTTCCAAACTTCCAAGCTCTTCATTCCACTAATCCCTCAACTAGTTCTTTCAACAGATTTTACTGAGAGCCAACCAGATGTGTGACTCTGAATTAAACACTGACCAAAGGCTATATAGTAGATGAACTATTAGGCTCCAATGATATCAGAACATAAAACAACCAAGCAATGCATAAGTTTCTACTGGGGTAAAGGAAAGACATGTGATACACTATAGGAAGATTAACTTCCTATTCTGTACAGGCTCAAAATGTCCACTTTTTACTGGTAAGTAAAAAGATATTTTCAGATAACAAAACTTGTGGTATCGCTCCTTCTCATTAGCACTTGGAGCATATTTTGCCCTTTGAATTTTGATGTTAAAGCAATGTCAGTCTATATTGCCTTCATGTTATGGAAATATTATGGGTCTTTTAGAGACCTTTCTCCTATTTTTTCCTAAATTTGACTCCAGAGTTTCTCAAGGGTTTAAATTGCTACTCCTCAATAGTTATTTGAAACATTTTATTAAAGAGTCAACCTGAATATTCATTGGAAGTACTAATGATGAAGTTCCAATACTTTGGCCACCTGATGTGAAAAGAAAAAGACCCTGATGTTGGGAAAGATCAAAAGCAAAAGAACAGGGTAGCAGAGGATGAAATGGTTGGATAGCATCACTAACTCACTGGACATGAACTTGAGCAAACTCCAGAAGATAGTGGAGTACAGGGAGGCCTGACATGCTGCAATTCATATGGTCGAAAAGAGTCGGACATGACTCAGCAAGAACAACAATTAAAGAAGTCAGTCATTCTTCATCACAGAGGTCTGTCATGATCAACTGTGATCTCATTCATTGTAAACAGATGAAAATTAGGGGCGTGAATAAATAGAGCCTCTTGAACCCAATGGCTTAGAAAACAATTTCTTTAAACAATCTTTATTTTCTTACCACTTGGATTTCATATATAACAGGAAAATGATTTTTTAATTTATGTCTTAAAATGAATACATATCAAAATACTTGCATTTGGGGTTGGTTATTTTTGTCTGCCGCTGATTCTTGTTAGGAGCCACATTTGTCAGATACTGATACTCACTAATTGTGTCAGAATAGGTTTGAAGTTACATAGACCTGACTTCTAATTCAGGTTCCATTACTTTTACCTGTTATATGATTGCAACTATGTTATTTAGCCATCTGAGGCTTTGGTTTCCCAATTTGTAAAATGGAGCCAATATTTCTTACCCAAAGGACTGTGGTAAGAATTATATAACAAAATGCCTAGAAATTACTCTGTCATTAACAAGGTGTTCATATTTGATACTGTTGGATACCAGTTACCAAATAAGGGACAGGAAATAGTCATTTTCTAGATAAGTAGGTCTATTTAGCTAACTATATGCCAGAGAGAAAACAACTACTGGTTTTCTTTTATAAAGCCAAAATTTTCTCATTACCAACAGTTTTACCACCATTAGTACCTTGATTCACTACATACAGCTAATGACAATAATATCATTAGAATTATCTGGGAAGCCTTCAAAGAACTCAAATTCCTAGGTCCTATCTTAAAACCATCAAATAAAAATCTTTTGAGGTGAGGCTGAGATATCTAAATTTGAAATTGCTTCCTAGGTGATTCTGATGCTCAACAAAGTTTAGGAAACACCGCATTAAATGACCTAAGTCAAGGTTAAGTACAGTAGTGCAAGTAATACCATCTTGTTTAACCTACTTCTAAGACTTCAGAACAAAAGACTGACCTCGATCTAACTGAAGAGCAATTAACTCCTATCTGTCTTTATTCATCCATATAAAAAAGGGCAGCGAAAGATAACACTGGGTCAGTTAAGCACACTTTTCACAATGTTCTTCTTAATGTGCTATTTTTATGTCAATTTGCCATCATCTAAAACCTTAGAAGCATTTTTCTAAAAAAAAAAAAAAAATTAAAATGTGGAATTTAAACCTGCCTTAGTTCATGGGCTTCCCTGGTGGCTCAGACAGTAAAGCGACTGCCTACAATGCAGGAGACCTGGGTTCTATCCCTGGGTCGGGAAGATCCCCTGGAGAAGGAAATGGCAACCCACTCCAGTATTCTTGCCTGGAAAATCCCATGGACCAAGGAGCCTGGTGGGCTACAGTCCATGGGGTTGCAAAGAGTCGGACATGACTGAGCGACTTCACTTCACTTCGCTTAGTTCATGGGTGCTGAGCCTTATTTACACACCTCACCATTTCCGGAGCTTTTGAAATACTGACACTTGGGACCACCTCCAGATTCTGATTTAATTGGTTTGGGTGTTGTCCAGGTGTTTAAAATGTCCTGGTGATGCTAGTGTGTGGCCCAGGCAAAATAAACCCTGTTGTGATTAGACTTCTCATCTTGAGGATGATTGACTGCATCTGCATCAGTTCAGTCAGTCGTGTCCAACTCTTTGCGACCCCATGGACTCCAGCACACCTGGCTCCCTGTCCATCACCAACTACCAGAGTTGACGCAAACTCATGTCCACTGAGTCAGCGATGCCATCCAACTATCTCATCCTCTGTCGTTCCCTTCTCCTGCCTTCAGTGTTTCCCAGTATCAGGGTCTTTTCCAATGAGTCAGTTCTTCACATCAGGTGACCAAAGTATGGGAGTTTCAGCTTCAGAATCAGTCCTTCCAATGAATATTCAGGACTGATTTCCTTTAGGATGGACTGGTAGACTCTTCTTGCAGTCCAAGGGACTCTCCAGAGTCCAAGGTACTCTGCAGAGTCTTCTCCAACACCACAGTTCAAAAGCGTCAATTCTTTGGCTTTTCTGCCTACTTTTCCTCTACCCATGCCTGTGGCTCCCAAACACTGTGGTCCTCAGATTCACTGAGAAACTTCACAAACTAGATCCCCAAGTAGCCAAATCAGCAGCTAAGAAATAGAAACAAGGAAAGTATTTAAAAATTCTGCAGGTAATTTTAATAATTATTATAATAATTAGTATCCATTAAGCAAGTTTGTGCTACACAATATTCTAATCCTTAGCATATATTAATTAATTTAATCTTCACTAAAGCCAATGAATAGAAGGGTTATCATCTTCTTTTTGAAACTGAGTGGGGCTATGGGGCTATGCCTATGGGGCTCCTGGGCATGGAAGCTTCCCCTCCCCCATTGCTTGTAGGCAAGACTTCAGCCTTCATGACCTTTCCCAAGTTCCAAGACTTCCCAGCTGGCACCAGTGGTAAAGAACCTGCTAACAGGAGATGTAAAATGTTTGATTCCTGGGTGGTGAAGACCATCCCCTCCCTCCTCTTCCTGGGAGGAGGGCATGGCAACCCACTCCAGTATTCTTACCTGGAGAACCCTATGGACAGAGGTGCCTGGTGGGCTACAGTCCATAGTGTGGAGCAGCCAAGAAATCACCTGAGGCAAGATTTAAGGAGCCAGGGAAGCTCATTAAGAGGAAGAGACTTGAGAGGAGATTAGGGAGTGGAAGCCCTGCTCACACCCTAATCTTGTCAGAGACCCCATCTTTGATTCACTGTTGTAAAAAATGGTTATCAGGTTCTCTGGAGTTGGGACACAGGTTTTTTGAGGCAGAAGCCTGTGTCTCCCTTTGCCTAGAAAAGCAATAAAGCTATCCTTTTCTACCTCATCCCAAACTCTTTGTCTGGGATTTGATTCAGCACTTGTGTGCAGAGAGGACAACCTTTCAGTTAGGCCTTTATAGTGAAAAAAACTATGGAACAGAAAAGGTAAGTAATTCATCTTACACCACACAGACAATAAAAGGCAGATCCATGGTGTGAACCCAGGCCATGGTATATCAGAGGCATGTTCTTATTTTTTTATATCAACCTTATGAAGTAGATGCACATAATTATCATTTTATTGAGTGAAGAAATCCACATGGAAAACTTTAAGAAAAAATTGAAAACCAATATAGATAAATTATAAGCAGAGCTACTACTTATCATTTTGTCTGTTCTTTACTTGTTAAGTCATGTCTGATTTTTGTGACCCCATGGATTGTAGCCCACCAGGCCCCATTGTCCATGGGCTTTCCCAGACAAGAATACTAGAGTGAGTTGCCATTTCTTTCTTTTAGGGATCATCTTGACCCAGGGATCAAATCTGCATCATCTGAATTGGCAGCTGGATTCTTTACCACTGAGCCAGCAGGGAAGCCCAGTACTAATTAATTAAGCTAGCCATTAAATACCTGTATCCTCTTTAAAAACAGGTGAACTTATTTCACCTCCAATTCCTTTTTTGAGATTCTAGCCTTCTCAGCCATGAAGGCCAAATGTTAAGAGTTGGACCTTTTTTTTTTACTGCTCTAGAGGAATTTTTTTTTTTTTTACTGCCTTTGTTTACAAGATGGGTTGTCTTTTGTACATACAAATAATGACTCTGGCATTGAGCTAGCCGCTATACCTGGTATGGTCTTTCAGTCTCTTTGAATATTTGGTAACATCCAGTTTCAAAAGAACTTGTTTTCTCTCCTTGAATGTATATGTTGGCACATCATGGGCTAGGAGAAACACCTCTTGGAATAATGGATTAGACACCAGTTCAGTTCAATTCAGTGGCTCAGTTGTGTCTGACTCTTTGCAACCCCATGAATCGCAGCACGCCAGGCCTCCCTGTCCATCACCATCTCCCGGAGTTCACTCAGACTCACGTCCATCGAGTCAGTGATGCCATCCAGCCATCTCATCCTTGGTCGTCCCCTTCTCCTCCTGCCCACAATCCCTCCCAGCAACAGGCTCTTTTCTAATGAGTCAACTCTTCGCATAAGGTGCCCAAAGTACTGGAGTTTCAGCTTTAGCATCATTCCTTCCAAAGAAATCCCAGGGTTGATCTCCTTTAGCATGGACTGGTTGGATCTCCTTGCAGTCCAAGGGACCCTCAAGAGTCTTCTCCAACACCACAGTTCAAAAGCATCAATTCTTCAGCGCTCAGCGTTCTTCACAGTCCAACTCTCACATCCATACATGACCACAGGAAAAACCATAGCCTTGACTAGACGGACTTTAGTTGGCAAAGTAATGTCTCTGCTTTTGAATATACTATCTAGGTTGGTCATAACTTTTCTTCCAAGGAGTAAGCGTCTTCTAATTTCATGGCTGCAGTCACGATCTGCTGTGATTTTGGAGCCCCAAAAAATAAAGTCTGACACTGTTTCCACTATTTCCCCATCTATTTCCCATGAAGTGATAGGACCAGATGCCATGATCTTCATTTTCTGAATGTTGAGCTTTAAGCCAGCGTTTTCGCTCTCCTCTTTCACTTTCATCAAGAGGCTTTTTAGCTCCTCTTCACTTTCTGCCATAAGGGTGGTGTCATCTGCATATCTGAGGTTATTGATATTTCTCCAAGCAATCTTGATTCCAGCTTGTGCTTCTTCCAGTCCAGCATTTCTCATGATGTACTCTGTATATAAGTGATGGTGATGGACAGGNGATGATCTGGAGGGATGATGTGGGGTGGGAGGTGGGAGGGGGGTTCATGTTTGGGAGTTCGTGTAAAAAATAAATAAATACAAAAAAAAAAAAAAAAGGTACTCAGAAGACATCTGCTGGACCCAGTAGATGGGAACTGCAAGCAGCTCCTGCAGCTGATTTCCAGGAAAATAAATGACCCAATCAAAAAATGGGCCAAAGAACTAAACAGACATTTCTCCAAAGAAGACATACAGATGGCTAACAGACACATGAAAAGATGCTCAACATCATTCATTATCAGAGAAATGCAAATCAAAACCACAATGAGATACCATTTCACCTCAGTCAGAATGGCTGTTATCTGAAAGTCTACAAGCACTAAATGCTGGAGAGGGTATGGAGAAAAGGGAACCCTTTTACACTGTTGGTGGGAATGTAAACTAGTATAGCCAATATGGAAAATAGTGTGGAGATTCCTTAAAAAACTGGAAATAGAACTGCCATACGATCCAGCAATCCCACTGCTGGGCATTCACACTAAAGAAACCAGAATTGAAAGAGACGTGTACCTCAGTGTTCATCACAGCACTTTTACAATAGACAGGACATGGAAGCAACCTAGATGTCTATTGGCAGACAAATGGATAAGAGAGCTGTGGTATATATACACAATGTAATATTACTCAGCCATTAAAAAAGAATGCATTTGAATCAGTTCTAATGAGGTGGATGAAACCGGAGCCTATTGTACAGAGTGAAGTAAGTCAGAAAGAAAAACACCAATACAGTATATTAATACATATATATGGAATTTAGAAAGATGGTAACGATGACCCTGTATGTGAGACAGCAGAAGAGACACAGATGTAAAGAACAGACTTTTGGACTCTGGGAGAAGGCAAGGGTGGGATGATTTGAGAGAATGGCATTGAAACAGGTGTATCATCATATGTGAAATAGATCGCCGGTCCAGGTTGGATGCAAGAGACAGGATGCTCAGGCCTGGTGCACTGGGATGACTCTGAGGAATTGGATGGAGAGGGAGGTGGGTGGTGGGTTCAGGATGGTGGACACATGTACATCCATGGCTGATTCATGTCAATGTATGGCAAAAAGCACTACAATATTGTAAAGTAATTAGCCTCCAATTAAAATTAAAAAGATAAAATAAAATCCAATGTCATCGAATTATAGTGCCAGATGGGAAGGAAGCCTGGACTGTTACTGGGAAGCTGAAAGCCGGGGCTCCTACAGCTGATCTCAATTCTCAGAAACAGAATAATCTTAACCAGGAAATACTGTTTGTGTTTCATCAGTACATAAGTATAAACATGTTCAAGGCTGTACCTCCATAAAGTTCCCTGCCCACTCTTAATCCCAATAATTTCATGGTGCACAAACCTCCATTGGTTCAGACTGAGTTCCTTGTGAAGCCGCAAAATATTTCCCAGGAGCTGGGCTCAGCAGACCTCCACTATTTAGCTTTCTCTATAATGCCATTTGAACCACAAAGAAGAAGGCTTGCTAAACGCCTAACAAATGTAGTGAATAAGACAAACACTTGATAATTAAGAGGAAGAGAGGAAAGAGAAAGGAATTAAGAATTCCTTCCTTTCTAAAAATGAACAATGTTGTCTAGTTGCTTGAGGGCAAACTTGCCTCTCCAATTCGTCAAATAGTTGGTGGCAGTGATCACATTTCTCCAGACCCACTCCTTCTGTGAGCCACTGAGCAATGAAGAGTAGCTAGGAAGGAGTGGCAAAGACACCACACATCTGTTGGGACGTTTTTTGGCCTCCTCTGTGTACTTTGGGTGAAGGTGACTAAAGAAACCAGGGGGAAAGAGGCCTGAATTTCAGGAGTGAAGATGGGAGCATCAGTCGCCAATCTGTCTTACATACTGAACATTCTCAGACAGGTTCCTCAAACCCTCTGAGTTTTAGTTCATCTGTGTTAAAGCTGTGCATGCATGGGTGCATGCTCAGTCATGTCTGACTCTTTGCAAGCCCACGGACTGTAGCTCACCAGGCTCCTCTTTTCCACTGGATTTTCCAGACAAGGGTACTGGAGTGGGTGGCCATTTTCTCCTCCAGAAGACACTTTATCACTATTTTATTTATAGAGAGTCATTAGGAAGATGAAATAGGGGGTAATGTTGTATGTAACAGTTCCTAAAACAATGCTTGGTGCCCAGTAAATCCATTACGGAGCTGAAATAATTCTTCTGGTAAATGTGTCATAAGTATGTCAGTGTGTTTACATCCGAAGTCTGCTCTCACCTCAGGGTTTCAGGACTTGCTCTTTCCTCCCCCTGGGTCATTCTTCTCCCAGATTTGTGTCAGGCTGCCATGCCTCATCATTTGGCAGCTTAAACAATGCCTTCTCTTAAAAATCTTTCCCGACCACCTTATCTAAAGAAAACTACTCTGGCATACTTTTTAGTTTTATTATCTTCATAGCACTGTTACCTAAATTAATTATTCACTTGCTTGTCTGTTCTTTCCTGCCTCTCACAGAGTGCAAGTTCCTTAAAAGAGTGGGGAGCTGTCTTATTTTGCCTGCTGCTAAAAACCGAGACCTAGGCCAGTGCTGTTCAGCAGCAGTGGAGTGACACACATATGTGACCTGCAGTTTTCTAGTAGCCACATTAGAAACAGTAAGGAGAGATATAGAAAATTAATTTTGACAATGCATTTACTCTAACCCTGTGCATCCCCAATATTATCCTATCCATATGCAATGAATAAAAAATCGTTAGTGGGGTATTTTGCATTTTTTCTTTTCATACCATCTGTAATCTGATGTGTGTTTGACAACAGCACTTCTAAATTGCTATATAGTCACACATGCCTCATGGATGCAGCATTGGACAGGTCAGGCCTGGAAGACAGTTCAGTCGCTCAGTCATGTCCGACTCTTTGTGACCCTGTGGACTGGAGCATGCCAGGCTTCCCTGTCCGTCTCCAACTCCTGGAGCTTGATCAAATTCACTTCCATCGAGTTGGTGATGCCATCCAACCATCTCATCCTCTGTCGTTCCCTTCTTTTCCTGCCTTCAGTCTTTTCCAGCATCAGGGTCTTTTCAAATGAGTCAGTTCTTCGCTGAGTTTCAGCTTCAGCATCAGTCCTTCCAATAAATATTCAAGACTTATTTCCTTTAGGATTAACTGGTTTGATCTCCTCACAGCCCAAGGGACTCTCAAGAGTCTTCTCCAACACCACAGTTCAAAATCATCAATATTTCAGTGCTCAGCTTTCTTTATAGTTCAATTTTCACATCCATACATGACTACTGGAAAAATCATAACTTTGACTAGATGGACCTTTGTTGGTAAAGTAATGTCTCTGCTTTTTAATATGCTGTCTAGGTTGGTCATAGCTTTTCTTCCAAGGAGCAAGCATCGTTTAATTTCATGGCTGCAGTAACCATCTGCAGTGATTTTGGAGCCCCCAAAAATAAAGTCAGCCACTCTTTCCACATCTATTTGCCATGAAGTCGTGGGACCACATGTCATGATCTTAGTTTTCTGAATGCTGAGTTTTAAGCCAGCTTTTTTACTCTCCTCTTTCACTTTCATCAAGAGGTTCTTTAGTTAAAGTAATGTCTCTGCTTTTTAATATGCTGTCTAGGTTGGTCATAGCTTTTCTTCCAAGAAGCAAGCATCGTTTAATTTCATGGCTGCAGTAACCATCTGCAGTGATTTTGGAGCCCCCCAAAATAAAGTCAGCCACTCTTTCCACATCTATTTGCCATGAAGTCATGGGACCACATGTCATGATCTTAGTTTTCTGAATGCTGAGTTTTAAGCCAGCTTTTTTACTCTCCTCTTTCACTTTCATCAAGAGGTTCTTTAGTTCTTCTTCACTTTCTGCCATAAGAAGGTGTCATCTGTGTATCTGAGGTTATTGATATTTCTCCTGGCAATCTTGATTCCAGCTTGTGCTTCATCCAGCCCAGCATTTCTCATGATGTACTCTGCATGTAAGTTAAATAAGCAGAGTATGTGACAATATACAGCCTTGATGGACTCTTTTTCCAGTTTGGAACCAGTCTTTGGTTCCATGTCCAGTTCTAACTGTTGCTTCTTGACCTGCATACAGATTTCTCAGGAGGCAGGTCAGGTGGTCTGGTATCCCCATCTCTTTAAGAAATTTCCACAGTTTGTTGTGATCCACACAGTCAAAGGCTTTGGCCTAGTCAATAAAGCAGAAGTAGATGTCTTTCTGGAACTCTCTTGCTTTTTCGATGATCCAACGTATGTTGGCACTTTTATCTCCAGTTCCTCTACTTTTCTAAATCCAGCTTGAACACCTGGAAGTTCACAGTTTACTGTTGAAGCCTGACTTGGAGAATTTTGAGCTTACTTTGCTAGCTTGTGAGATGAGTAAAATTGTGCAGTTTGAGCATTCTTTGGCATTGTGTTTCTTGTGGATTGGAATGAAAACTGACTTTTCCAGTCCTGTGGCCAGTGTTGAGTTTCCCAAATTGACTTGACTTCGCATTCCAGGATATTTGGCTCTATCATGATCACACCATCATGATTATCTGGGTCATTAAGATCTTTTTTGTATAGTTTTTCTGTATATTCTTGCCACCTCTTCTTAATATCTTTTGCTTCTGTTAGGTCCATACCATTTCTGTCCTTTATTGTGCCCATCTTTACACAAAAACTTCCCTTGGTATCTCTAATTTTCTTGAAGAGATCTGTAGTCTTTCCCATTCTATTGTTTTCCTCTATTTCTTTGCATTGATCATGAGAAAGGCTTTCTTATCTCTCATTGCTATTCTTTCAAACTCTGCATTCAAATGGGTATATCTTTCCTTTTCTCCTTTGCCTTTCACTTCTCTTCTTTTCACAACTAGTTGTATGGTCTCTTCAGACAAACATTTTGCCATTTTGCATTTCTTTTATTGGGTATGGTCTTGATCACTGCCTCCTGTACAGTGTCACAAATCTCTATCCATAGTTCTTTAGGCACTCTGTCTAACAGATCTAATCCCTTTAATCTATTTGTCACTTCCACTGTATAATCATAAATTTAGGTCATATCTGGTCTAATGGTTTTCCCTACTTTCTTCTATTTAAGTCTGAATTTTCCAATAAAGGTTCATGATCTGAGCCAGAGTCTGCTCCCAGTCTTGTTTTTGCTTACTGTATAAGGCTTTTCCATCTTTGGCTGCAAAAAAAAAAAAAAGGCAATCTGATTTAGGTATTGACCATCTGGTGATGTCCACATGTAGAGTATTCTCTTGTGTTGTTGGAAGAGGGTGTTTGCTATGACCAGTACATTCTGTTGGCAAAAGTCTATTAGCCTTTGCCCTGCTTCATTTTGTATTCCAAAGACCGTATTTGCCTGTTACTCCATGTATCTTTTGACTTCCTACTTTGCTTTCCAGTCTCCTATAATGGAAAGGACATCTTTTTTGGTTTTTGAATCTAGAAAGTCTTGTAGGTCTTCATAGAACCATTCAACTTCAGCTTCTTCAGCACTTCTGGTCAGGTCATAGACTTGGATTACTGTGATACTGAATAATTTACCTTGGAAACGAACAGAGACCATTCTGTCATTTTTGAGATTGCATCCAAGTACTGCATTTTGGACTTTTTTGTTGACTATGATGGCTACTCATTTCTTCTGAGGGATTCCTGCCCACAGTAGTAGATATAATGGTCATTTGAGTTAAATTCACACATTCCAGTCCTTTTTAGTTTACTGATTTTTAAAATGTTGACATTCACTCTTGTCATCTCCTCTTTGACAACTTCTAATTTGCCTTGATTCATTACTTAACATTACTGGTTCCTATGCATTGTTGTTCTTACAGCATCAGATTTACTTCCCTCACCAGTCACATCCACAACTGGGTATTGTTTTTGCTTTGACTCCGCCTCTTCATTCTTTCTGGAGTTATTTCTCCAATGATCTCCAGTAGCATATTGGGCACTTACCGACATGGGGAGTTTATCTTTCAGTGTCCTTTCTTTTCACCTTTTCATACTATTCATGGGGTTCTCAAGGCAAGAATACTGAAGTGGTTTGCCGTTCCCTTCTCCAGTGGACCACATTGTGTCAGACCTCTCCACCATGACGCGTCCATCTTGGGTGGCCCTGCAAGGCATGGCTCATAGTTTCATTGAGTTAGACAAGGCTGTGGTCAGTTTGATTAGTTTTCTGTGGTTTTCATTGTGTCTGCCCTCTGAAGGCTTGTGGAAGCTTCCTGGTGGGAGAGACTGACTGAAGGGGAAACTGGGTTTTGTTTTGATGGGCGGGGCCATGCTCAGTAAATCTTTAATCAAATTTTCTGTTGATGGGCGGGGCTGTGTCCCTTTTGTTTGACCAGAGGCCAAACTATGGTGGAAGTAATGAAGATAATGGTGACCTCCTTCAAAAGGTCCTGTGAGATTAGCAGAATCTCAAGATGGTGGATTAGAGGGACACGTGCTCATCATCTTCTGGGAGAACTAGAGGACTAGCATGGCCAGGCACTCAGCATTTGCTGAACAGTGTTTGTGGTTTTCCATCTTTGCCTGAATTGTGTCAACACCTTTGTTTTTAAATCGAGAACTTCATTTAAAATTTTATTTATTTTTTATTGAAGTATAGTTCGTGGTGTAGTGGTAAAGAATCTGCCTGCCAATGCAGGAATCACAGGAAATATGGGTTTGGTCCTGAGATGGGAAGGTCCCCCTGGAGGAGGAAATGGCAACCCACTCCAGTATTCTAGTCTGGAAAACTCTATGGACAGATGAACCTGGTAGGCTACAGTCCTTGGAGTCACAAAGAGTTGGATGGCATCACTGATTCGATGGACATGAGTTTGAGTGAACTCCAGGAGTTGGTGATGGACAGGGAGGCCTGGTGTGCTGCAGTTCATGGGGTTGCAAAGAGTTGGACACGGCTGAGCAAATGAACTGAACTGAGTATGCATATAAGATAGTTTATTTACAGTAGAACTTTTAACTTTATTAATTTTAAAAATTGAGGTATAATTGATTTACAGTGTTGTGTTAATCACTGCTGTACAGCAAAGTGATTCAATTATATATATATATATATATGCATTCTTTTAAAAATATCCTTTTCCATTATGTTTTATCATAGAATATTGAATATAGTTCTCTGTGCTGTACAGGACCTTGTTGTTTATCCATTCTATATATAAAAGCTTATATCTGCTAACCCCAACTTCCCAGTCCACCCTTCCCCTGAAGTCATCTCTCTTGCCAAACCCCTATCTGTTCCCCAAGTCCATAATTCTTTTTCTATTTCATAGATAGGGTCATTTGTGTCATATTTTAGATTCCATGATAAGTGATATATGGTATTTGTCTTTCTTACTTCACCTAGTATGATAATCTCTAGTGTATATATGGTGTTGCCAATGGCATTATTTTGTTCTTTTTTATGGCCGAGTAATATTCCATTGTACGTATATACCACAGCTTCTTTATCCATTCATCTGTTGATGGACATTTAGGTTGCTTCCATGTCTTGGGTATTGTGAATAGTGTTGCTCTTTACATAGGTGGTATATGTATCTTTTTGAATTATAAAAACTAGAACTTTAGAGATCTTTTACTCACTCTCTCACTTTATAGGAGAGGAGATTTTGACCCTGAGAAGGGAAATGCTAGTTTCTACAAGTTGTTACCCCACTTTGTAAGAGGATGCAAGAGTCAGGCCTGGAACTCATGTTCTCTTATTCTAAAGTAGATGTTCCTTCCAAATACACTAATCTAAAAGTTTCCATTCCCTGTGATATATACTTATCACTTTACTTCTGAACATGCCAAACAATTACGTAAAATACTCCTTGACATAAATAGGTGTAATTTCCAGAGTCTGGCATCATACAAGTGATCGTATTTTAGGTAACGTTTATGAGAAGTCTCCATTCATACTTTGTTTAATTCAGTCATTTAATCTAGATCACTGCAAAAACATCTTAAGAACTTCAGCTGTAGCGACTTAGCAGCAGCAGCAGCAGAAAACATCAAACTATTAATTTTCTTTCCAGGATTTTTACAACCCAAGATGTTAAAAATTCAAATGCTGCCCACACACGTGCAGAGCACGAGGCCACCTTATTCTCATTCCTTCCTCTCTTGAATCCCTTGGGGGAAGACAAGCAGCTGCTTGTGAGATGGCATAATATCGATGAACGGTGTCTACAAGAAATCTGCTCAAGACAATTAATTTTTACAGCACCAGTCCCGTACTTCCAAGCATTCTATTAAAATTATTCATTGTTAATTGATACTGCTGGGAATTAGGAGCAAAGACCAGTTTGCCAAAAAACCAAAGGAGGATACAGTTCTGTTGCATATTCATATTGACTTTCTACTTAATAAGCTAGTGGGAAGGGGAAATCAGAGCTGTGATCTATCAAACCTGTTACAGATGAAAAATTATCACCCCCTTTCCTTTTACTGTTAAGCCACAGACATTAGTGATTGTTGTCTCAGATAATGGATTATGACCTCTGCCCACAGACGGGGTGCATGCTTTGTCAGAGTTTCACTTGTGAGCCTCCAGGAGTGACTAAAACAGGCCCTGTGCTGCAGTATGCTTGCTGGTTATGTTCTCTTTGGGTATCCATTAGCATCCCCAAGATACCCAAGAACACAGCATCACTACCAGCTTCCCTGAACAGTGTCCAGGGAGCAAAGCTTAAGGGAGATGTCCACAGCCACTGTGTACATTTCCGAGGCACCAACCCAAATGTGGTACAGAAAGGATAACGTCTGATGTGGATCCTAGGAACATGAATTTCCTTGCTTTAGAGAAATCTCATCATTGTTTATTTTAAAGCCTTAATTTTAGTAGCTTCAGCAAAAAAGGGAAAAAAGATCTCTTAAAAGTAGGGATGTGGGGACTTCCCTGGTGATCCACTGGTTAAAACTTTGTGCTCCTAGTGCAAGGGACCTGGGTTCGATCCCTGGTTGGGGAGCTAGATCCCAAATACCACAACTAAGAGTTTTATGCTACAACTAAAAGATTCCCCATGCTGCGACTAACAAAAAACAAAACAAAACAAAAAAAAAACCCCACATACCACAATGAAGACCTGGAGCAGCTGAATAAAAGTGTTATTAAAAAACATAAATGAAATGGATACAAGTCCTGAATGTTATTGCTAAACTGAAATTTTTTAAATTTTGAGTTGGGCTATTCAGTTCTGTTTCAGATTCCAAGCTTTGCTTTGACATTTGAAAATTGTTAATGGCTCCTCATTCATAGGTTCTTTATTTGAAAGGAGCCCCCTGGTCTCAGTGAGACTGAAAATATGGCTGAAGTTAGGTGAGAGTGTAACTGGTTGGGAATCAGTTGACAGTTTGGAGTGTGTTTGCTCAGAAGATGTTCAGAGTAGAATTAAGACCTCAGGCCATGGAGACTAGTAGGGTCCCCACCCCTTGGTGTGCTCTCGGGCATGAGGTGTACTCTCTCTCTCTCTGTTTTTATTTAAAATTTTAAAATTTATTTTTTAAAAATTAGAGTATAATTGCTTTACAATGCTGTGTTCAGTTCTGCTGTACAACAATGTGAATCAGCTATAAACATGCATATGTCCCCTCCCTCGTGAACCTCCCTCCCCTCACCCCATCCCACCCCTCTAGGACGGCACAGAGCACTGAGCTGAGCTCCCCGTGCTCTACAGCAGCTTCCCACTAGCTATCTATTTTATGATGGTAGTGTATATATGGGGTCGTACAGAGTCAGACGCGACTGAAGTGACTTAGCAGCAGCAGCAGTGTATATATGTAAATACCACTCTCTCAATTTGTTCCACCCTCTCCATCCCCCTTTGTGTCCTCAAATCTGTTCTTTCCATTTACAAAGAGACATAGTCTCTTTAAACTCAGTTTCTTTATTTATAAAATTCCCATCATCTTAGACTCTATCTTAAATGGTGGTGGGGTAGATAAATGAGAAAATACATATGAAACTTCTGGTATGTTCTACATGTCCAGTAAACACTAAGGACTGTTATTGTAGTTCTGGTTAAGTAAAAGTGCCTTTATCTCAGAGTAAAGCAACTGATGTCTGTGCACTGAAATAACTGTATATTTTTGATATACAGACAATATAGGCCTTTTGCCATTTTTCATTTTCTTAATTGAATTTATTTAGTACTTATATATATCTCTTAGTTTTAAATGTGCACAGTAACTGAAAATAATAAATCTATATTTTAAAATCATATAAAATATGGCCTTCCATTGACTCCTTGGCTTTCCCATCTGCAAATTTCTGAGTATTTTTTTCTAAAGAGACTGTATTGTGATTCCATGTCCTCTGAGAATGACAGCCCTAATATAATTGCAAAATAAGGGTCAAGGCAGAATGTCACAAATTTGTTGTTGTCTGCAGGCTTCATCTAAGATTCTACCTGCACAATACCATGACAACCAGTTAGAAGGAGAAAAATTTAGTCAATCAGGCAGTTGTTTGAGCTACACGAAACCAAACAACTGGCTTCAATCTTACTTTCTTCTGCTTCATTGCATTGATGAGATTCAACCCATAGTTCTGACATCATGTGTGTGACCTAAATCACATTCTTGTACATTCTTGAAAGGGCTTTAATTGAGTGTTTAAAGGAGTATTTGCTCCATTCAAAAGACCTTCCTCTGCACATGTATATGTGACTAGAATTGTAATGCAGTGATTATATGTGCTCAGAGAAGCTCTGCTTTAGTGTTGGAGCTTGAAAGTATTGAATGTTTTTCCTGTGGTTGGATGAGGGTGGGTAATTTTAAGTCGGACTCTCCCAGAAGAGTTTCATGACAGTGAAAGCCTGTTTTGATGATGGATGTTTGTGCGTATTTGTTTCTTCTTCTAAGTTCTACGTAGATTTACTCATGACTGTTGGCTATAGATTGTGTTAGATAGGAGTGTGTTAGATTGTGTTAGATAGCTAATGTAGACTCTACCGAGTCTAAGAGGAGAGACTCTTAGCAAGTCCTTTTCCTGAACTTCTGTTTCATTAGTAGAGAAGGTTTAGCTTAGAAGGAAGTGAGCCAATGCAGTGGCTATTTGTATTTTTGTGCTTATAGTGATGGCCTCAGTGTGTAAAACTCACACAGAAATCTTATTTTTTATCCATGCCTTCTACTAATCAAGAGCTTTTTTAAAAACAAAAACAAAAAATTCTTGTTCAAAAGGAAATGGAAGCCACTGGCACTTTCAATGAAAGAAAGTCATCTTACGCTAGAGACTTGGATTCCAAGAAGAATTCCACGTGGACTTTCTGATCTTGTGTGAAAGGACAAATTGGAAAAGTGCTTAGAGTCAGGCTGAGGCAGGACATTACAGTTTCCTCTCCCCATGTCTCCAAGATTTGGTGGCAATGACAAATAGCAACTCCAAAGCAGTTTTCCAAAGGCTTCTTCAAAACAAGCCAAGCAGTTCCTGTTTGATTTGGCTGTTGACTGCCATTCTTACATGCAAAGAAAGAAATGTTTGGCAAGAACAGACTTCAGAATGCTGTCAGAAGGGAGCTTCCAGGAGTCAGTGTGTCACTGGGCAGTCGTTCAATCCACCAAGGAAAACATCATTTCAGCTTAGCTTGAATGGTCCCATTTTTCTGGAAACAGCATTTCTCATAACAGCTATTTGTATTCACACATGGGTCTTGGGTGAATTCACACCCTCATGACTGTTTTAACTTTTTATTTGGAAATAATTTCAGACTTACAAAAAAAGTTAACAGAAATATCATAGAGAGGTCCAGTTACCCTTTTCCCACAATAATACTGTGTGTAAGCCTACTAAGTCACTTCAGTGATGTCCGACCTTTCGCAACCCTGTGGACTGTATCTCACCAGGCTCCTCTGTCCATGGGATTCTCCTGGCACAGTTCCTGGAGTGGGTTGCCATGCCCTACTCCAGGGGATCCTCCAGACCCAGGGACTGAACTCTTTTCTGTCTCCTGCATTGGCAGGTGGATTCTTTACTGCTGGCTCCACCTGGGAAGCCTGACACTGTGTATGGTGCTGCTGCTAAGTCACTTCAGTCAGCTCTACAGCAGCTTCCCACTAGCTATCTATTTTATGATGGTAGTGTATATATGGGGTCGTACAGAGTCAGACGCGACTGAAGTGACTTAGCAGCAGCAGCAGTGTATATATGTAAATACCACTCTCTCAATTTGTTCCACCCTCTCCATCCCCCTTTGTGTCCTCAAATCTGTTCTTTCCATTTACAAAGAGACATAGTCTCTTTAAACTCAGTTTCTTTATTTATAAAATTCCCATCATCTTAGACTCTATCTTAAATGGTGGTGGGGTAGATAAATGAGAAAATACATATGAAACTTCTGGTATGTTCTACATGTCCAGTAAACACTAAGGACTGTTATTGTAGTTCTGGTTAAGTAAAAGTGCCTTTATCTCAGAGTAAAGCAACTGATGTCTGTGCACTGAAATAACTGTATATTTTTGATATACAGACAATATAGGCCTTTTGCCATTTTTCATTTTCTTAATTGAATTTATTTAGTACTTATATATATCTCTTAGTTTTAAATGTGCACAGTAACTGAAAATAATAAATCTATATTTTAAAATCATATAAAATATGGCCTTCCATTGACTCCTTGGCTTTCCCATCTGCAAATTTCTGAGTATTTTTTTCTAAAGAGACTGTATTGTGATTCCATGTCCTCTGAGAATGACAGCCCTAATATAATTGCAAAATAAGGGTCAAGGCAGAATGTCACAAATTTGTTGTTGTCTGCAGGCTTCATCTAAGATTCTACCTGCACAATACCATGACAACCAGTTAGAAGGAGAAAAATTTAGTCAATCAGGCAGTTGTTTGAGCTACACGAAACCAAACAACTGGCTTCAATCTTACTTTCTTCTGCTTCATTGCATTGATGAGATTCAACCCATAGTTCTGACATCATGTGTGTGACCTAAATCACATTCTTGTACATTCTTGAAAGGGCTTTAATTGAGTGTTTAAAGGAGTATTTGCTCCATTCAAAAGACCTTCCTCTGCACATGTATATGTGACTAGAATTGTAATGCAGTGATTATATGTGCTCAGAGAAGCTCTGCTTTAGTGTTGGAGCTTGAAAGTATTGAATGTTTTTCCTGTGGTTGGATGAGGGTGGGTAATTTTAAGTCGGACTCTCCCAGAAGAGTTTCATGACAGTGAAAGCCTGTTTTGATGATGGATGTTTGTGCGTATTTGTTTCTTCTTCTAAGTTCTACGTAGATTTACTCATGACTGTTGGCTATAGATTGTGTTAGATAGGAGTGTGTTAGATTGTGTTAGATAGCTAATGTAGACTCTACCGAGTCTAAGAGGAGAGACTCTTAGCAAGTCCTTTTCCTGAACTTCTGTTTCATTAGTAGAGAAGGTTTAGCTTAGAAGGAAGTGAGCCAATGCAGTGGCTATTTGTATTTTTGTGCTTATAGTGATGGCCTCAGTGTGTAAAACTCACACAGAAATCTTATTTTTTATCCATGCCTTCTACTAATCAAGAGCTTTTTTAAAAACAAAAACAAAAAATTCTTGTTCAAAAGGAAATGGAAGCCACTGGCACTTTCAATGAAAGAAAGTCATCTTACGCTAGAGACTTGGATTCCAAGAAGAATTCCACGTGGACTTTCTGATCTTGTGTGAAAGGACAAATTGGAAAAGTGCTTAGAGTCAGGCTGAGGCAGGACATTACAGTTTCCTCTCCCCATGTCTCCAAGATTTGGTGGCAATGACAAATAGCAACTCCAAAGCAGTTTTCCAAAGGCTTCTTCAAAACAAGCCAAGCAGTTCCTGTTTGATTTGGCTGTTGACTGCCATTCTTACATGCAAAGAAAGAAATGTTTGGCAAGAACAGACTTCAGAATGCTGTCAGAAGGGAGCTTCCAGGAGTCAGTGTGTCACTGGGCAGTCGTTCAATCCACCAAGGAAAACATCATTTCAGCTTAGCTTGAATGGTCCCATTTTTCTGGAAACAGCATTTCTCATAACAGCTATTTGTATTCACACATGGGTCTTGGGTGAATTCACACCCTCATGACTGTTTTAACTTTTTATTTGGAAATAATTTCAGACTTACAAAAAAAGTTAACAGAAATATCATAGAGAGGTCCAGTTACCCTTTTCCCACAATAATACTGTGTGTAAGCCTACTAAGTCACTTCAGTGATGTCCGACCTTTCGCAACCCTGTGGACTGTATCTCACCAGGCTCCTCTGTCCATGGGATTCTCCTGGCACAGTTCCTGGAGTGGGTTGCCATGCCCTACTCCAGGGGATCCTCCAGACCCAGGGACTGAACTCTTTTCTGTCTCCTGCATTGGCAGGTGGATTCTTTACTGCTGGCTCCACCTGGGAAGCCTGACACTGTGTATGGTGCTGCTGCTAAGTCACTTCAGTCATGTCCGACTCTGTGTGACCCCATAGACGGCAGCCCACCAGGCTCGACACTGTGTATAACCATGGACAATTGCATTCTTATTAATTCAGTCCCTGTTAGGAGTTCAGTTCCTATTATGCAATGCTACTACTTGCAGCATTGCTGATAATAATATTCTTTTCAGAATCCTATGAGTAGGTAGAATGAATTTGTTTTTTCATGTTTATGAATGAGAAATTGAGACACATGTCAAAGAGCAGTGAGGGCTGAGTCAGAACTGAACTTGCTGTATTTGATTCCTGACCTGAGGTCTCTTCATCAAAATTCATTAATTTTTATTAAGAGGTAAAAATAAGTGTTCAAAGTGAAAGAAGTTATTTTGTATATATGCTCTGTATGTATCATCATTTTGATTGATGGTGGACTAATATGGGACCTTTTTCTTTCTTTTAGCTGCATGTCATGTGGGATCTTAGTTCCCCTACCAGGTACTGAACCTGTGCCCTTGCAGTGGAAGTGCAAAGTCTTAACCAGTGGACCTCCAGGGAAATGCCTAGGGGACTATTAAAGTGCTGAGTGTATCTACATTTCCCCCTTCCCCCACCCTGTCCATGTTTAATCCACCCCTCTTCCTCCAAATATCTCTAGAAACTATTTCCTATTTCAGACACCACAGTGCTCCCTGGAGTTCATGTCTTTCCCTTCCTTTACCTGCATTTTTGCAGAAATTCCTTAATCGTGTCCCTGAGTCCACATTGTTGCTGGAGAAATCCTTCCGAACCACAGATCCAATCATGCCATTCTTCCGTCTAAACCTTTCAGAGGGCCCTTGTGAATTGTCCACCCAAATCACACAAGGCACTAAGCATCTCCCATCGTTCCCTTTATTAATCCTCACAACTCTGCAGAGTAGGCATTGTGTTATTATCTTGACAGGTTCATGGGTTGAAATCATGCAGTGGTTAAATGGCAGAGCCAAGATTTGAATTTAAGAGTCTGCAGCGCATCAGATTACCCAGTCTTTCTGTGGCTTTTAGCATAAAGTTTAGATTCCTGAGCCAGTCAGCTCAGATTCCGGCTTGACTTGAGGGAATCTTTACAGGAACTTAAAGAGGTCATGTTTACAGAGTTCAGCTTCCTTGAACTCTGCTCAACAACACCAAACTTCTTTGTCCTTCTTGTCTTTTCATACCACTGTGCTTGTTCAAAGTAGGAAAAAGAAGTTTGGTGTTTAGACAGAATAATGGCATGATTGGATCTTTGGTTGGAAGGATTTCTCTAGCAAAGACTTTGAGATGACTTTCTCTGTCCTCTCTGTATGGTAAGACCTAGTTCACATTCACAGCATCATACCAGGGTGGTGGTGGTGGTCCACCTAGGTGTAGACAGAAGCCAATGCATTGTCTGTAGAGAGTTTAACACAAAAAGAAAACTGACTAAAAGCCATCTGCTTGTTATTAGTACCATGTGCCCGTAATTGCAAATAATGACAGTGGACAATAGATTCCTCTTTGTGGGATAAGTCAGTCAGTTCAGTCACTTAGTCATGTCCGACTCTTTGCAAGTCCATGGATTGCAACATGCCAGGCATCCCTGTCCATCACCAACTCCCAGAGTTTACTCAAACTCATGTCCATTGAGTCATGATGCCATCTAAGCATCTCATCCTCTGTTTTCTCCTTCTCCTCCTGCCTTCAATCTTTCCCAGCATCAGGGTCTTTTCCAGTGAGTAAGTTCTTCGCATCAGGTGGTCAAACTATTGGAGTTTCAGCTTCAGGATTGGAAGCATCAGTCCTTCCAATGAATATTGAGGACTGATTTCTTTTAGGATGGACTGGTTGGATCTCCTTGCTGTCCAAGACACTCTCAATAATCTCCAACACCACAGTTCAAAAGCATAATTTCTTCGGCACTTCGCTTTCTTTATAGTCCAGCTCTCACATCCATACATGACTACTGGAAAAAACCATAACTTTGACCAGACAGACCTTTGTTGCCAAAGTAACATCTCTGCTTTTTAACATACTGTCTAGGTTGGTCATAATTTCTCTTCCAAGGAGCTAGCGTCTTTTAATTTCATGGCTGCAGTCACCATCTGCAGTGATTTTGGAGCCGCCCAAAATAAAGTCTTTCACTGTTTCCATTGTTTCCCCATCTATTTGCCATGAACTGATAGGACCAGATGCCATGATGTTAGTTTTCTGAATGTTGAGTTTTAAGCCAACTTTTTCACTCTCCTCTTTTACTTTCATCAAGAGGCTCTTTAGTTCTTTACTTTCTGCCATAAGGGTGGTGTCATCTGCATATCTGAGGTTATCGATATTTCTCCCGGCAATCTTGGTTCTGGCTTGTGCTTCATCCAGTCCAACATTTCTCATGATGTACTCTGCATATAAGTTAAATAAGCAGGGTGACAATATATAGCCTTGATGTGCTCCTTTCCCAATTTGGATCCAGTCTGTTGTTCCGTGTCCAGTTCTAACTATTGCTTCTTGACCTGCATACAGATTTCTCAGGAGGCAACTAAGGTGATCTGGTATGCCCATCTCTTTCAGAATTTTCCACAGTTTATTGTGATCCACACTGCCAAAGGCTTTGGCATAGTCAATAAAGCGGAAGTAGATTTTTTCTGGAACTCTCTTGCTTTTTTGATGATCCAACAGACATTGGCAATTTGATCTCCAGTTTCTCTACCTTTTCTAAATCCAGCCTGAACATCTGGAAGTTCACAGTTCACGTACTGTTGAAGCCTGGCTTGGAGAATTTGGAGCATTATGTTACTAGCGTGTGAGATGAGTGCAATTGTGTGGTAGTTTGAGCGTTCTTTGGCATTGCCTTTCTTTGGGAGTGGAATGAAAACTGACCTTTTCCAGTCCTGTGGCCACTGCTGAGTTTTCCAAATTTGCTGGCATAATGAGTCCAGTGCTTTACCAGCATCATCTTTTAGGATTTGAAATAGCTCAACTGGAATTCCATCACCTCCACTAGCTTTGTTCTCCTGGGTCCTGGTATGCACAAGGTTCTGTTTGCGCCCTCTAAGAGACTGTTTCCCCCATCCTGTGTAAGTTCTGGCGGCTCTGTGGTGGGGTTAATTGCGACTTCTTCCAAGAGAGCTTATGCCATACCCAGAGCTCCTGCAGCAGTCCACTGCTGACCCATGCCTCCTCAGGAGACACTCACGCACAGTTCTGTCTCAGTCTCTGTGGGGTCTCTGGGTCTCTTGTGCACACAAGGTATGTTTGAGCCCTCTGAGCATCTCTGGCAGGTATGGGGTTTGATTCTAAACGTGATTTTGCCCCTCCTACCATCTTGCTGGGGCTTCTCTGACCCTTGGACATGGGGTATTTCCTCACAGTCACTCCAGCACCACACAGCTGCCACTAGAGTGCCACTGCAAATTCATTCCCTCTGTGTTTTTTCCATCTTTATTGGGATATAATTGGTACCTCAATAAGCCTTGTGCATCTCACTGTAACATTGTGTCAGTTCAAGGTTGTTGATTTGATCAACTTGATTTGATCACTTACATATTACATATCATACTGTTAAACCACCATCACATCACATAATTACCATTTCTTTTTTGTGGTGAGAACATCTGTTAACAACTTTCACGTTGTTGTCTATAATCACAATGATGTGCATTATATCCCCAGAATCGATCTCGTAACAGGAAGTTTATACTCTGTGATCAACCTCTCCTCGTTCCCTTCAACCCACAGTCAGTGGTAACCACCATTTTACTCTGTTGTTTCTATAAGTTAGACTTTTTTAGACTTCATATTTAAATGATATCACACAGTGTTTCTATGTCTGACTTGTTTTACTTAACATTATGCCTTCAAGATCCAGTTATATTGTTGAAAATACCAGGATTTTGTTTTCTCTCATGGCTGAATAACATCCTGTGTGTGTGTGTGTGCTTGCGTGTGTGCATGCACAAGTAACCCTTGAACAGCATGAGTCTGAACTATGCAGATCCATTATACAAAATTGTTTTCAATAAATATAGTACCTTTATTTTCATTTTACAGATTTTTAAATAAGTACGGGGAAATATTTGTATTCATTTAGAGATCATGGTATATGGAATCATAAGAACTAAAGTTTGAGCCCTGATTCTGTACAAACTGTTTCCTATTTTGACAGTAAACTGAATCATCTCTCAGTTTCTTTGCTTTTGAGGCAGAGATAGCAGTAAGTGATTTTTTTTACTGCGAGTGGTCAGTGCCCCTAACCTCCATGTTTTTCAAGGATCAACCTTGTGTGTGTGTATCTCACATATCAGTAAACTCTTGTTGACACTGAGGTTGCTTTCATGCCTTGACTATTGTGAATAATACATTAGTAAACATGGAGGGCAGCCATCTCCTTGATATCCTGCATTCATTTGCTTTGGCTATAAAGCCAGAAGTGGGGAATGCTGGATCATATGGTAGTTCTGTTTTAACTTTTTGAAGAACATTCCTGGTCTTTTCCACTGTGAGTGTACCAGTTTATATTCCCGCAAACAGCATTTAAGAATTCCCTTTTCTCCACACATCGTCAATACTTGTTATTTGTTGTCTTTTGAATATTAGTCTTTCTAACAAGTATGAGGTGATTCCTTGCTGTGGTTTTTTGATTTGCGTTTCCCTGAGAACTAGTGATGTTGAACATCCTTTCCTGTTGTTGTTTAGTTTCTCAGTCGTGTCTGGCTGTTTTGTGGCCTCATGGACTTAGCCCCCACCAGGCTCCTCTGTTCATGGGATTTCCCAGGCAAGAATACTGGAGTGGGTTGCCATTCCTTCCCTGGGGAACTTCCTGACTCAGGGATTGAACCTGTGTCTCCTGCATTGGCAGGCGGATTCTCTACCACTGAGCCACCAGGGAAGCCCATCCTTTCACGTACCTCTTGGCTGTTTCTATGCCTTCTTTGGAAAAATGTTTATTTAGTTCCTCTGCCCATTGAAAACTTTTTTTGGTTATTGATTTGGTAGTGTCTTTATAAATTTTGAATATTAACTCCTTATAATACATATGGTTTGAAGATATTTTATTCCATTCCACAGACTTCTTTTTCATCTTGTTGATTGTTTCTTATGATGCGCAGAATCCTTTTAGTTTCATGTAGTTGTTGTTCTTCACTCACTCAGTCATGTCTGACTCTCTGCAACCCCAGGGACTGCAGCACACCAAACTTCCCTGTCGCTCACCATCTCCTGGAGATTGTTCAAACTCATGTCTATTTAGGCAGTGATCCCATCCAACCATCTCATCCTCTGTCATCCCCTTCTCCTCCCACCTTCAATCTTTCCCAACATCAGGGTTTTTTCTAATGAGTCGGCTCTTTGCATCAGGTGGCCAAAGTGTTGCAGCTTCAGCTTCAGCATCAGTCCTTCCAATGAATAGTCAGGGTTGATTTCCTTTAGGATTGGCTAGTTTGCTCTCCTTGAGTCTCAAGGGACTCTCCAAAGTCTTCTCTAACACCGCGGTTCAGAAGCATCAATTCTTTGGTGCTCAACTTTCTTTTTTTTTTTTTTCAAGAAACTAAATGCTTAAATGCATTTAATTCATAACCAGCTTCCACAAGAGAAAGCAAAAAGGAAACACAGAAGCACATTTCCAAAGGACATACATGATAAAAATGATGGATTTCCACATGCTGCTGCTGCTGCTAAGTCACTTCAGTCGTGTCCGACTCTGTGCGACCCCATAGACGGCAGCCCACAAGGCTCCTCTGTCCCTGGGATTCTCCAGGCAAGAACATTGGAGTGGGTTGCCATTTCCTTCTCCAATGCACATAGTTAAGTATTAAATTCATTTCCACATTTTTAGTAATATAGAAATCAATTAAATCAAAATACAGTGATGATAAAGATAAACCAAATCAAGATACAGTGAGGATAAAGATGATAAAGAAAGCTGAGTGGCAAAGAAATGATGCTTTTGAACTGTGGTGTTGGAGAAGACTCTTGAGTTCCTTGGACAGCAAGGAGATCCAACCAGTCAATCCTAAAGGAAATCAGTCCTGAATATTCACTGGAAGGACTGATGCTGAAGCTGAAACTCCAATACTTTGGCCACCTGATGCAAACAACTGACTCATAGGAAAAGATCCAGATGCTGGGAAAGATTGAAGGCAGGAAGAGAAGGGGACGACAGAGGATGAGCTAGTTGGAGGCCATCACCGACTCCATGGACTTAAGTTTGGGTGCTCAACTTTCTTTATGGTCCAACTCTCACATCTATACATGACTACTGAAAAATCATAGCTTTGACTAGATGGACCTTTGCTGGCAAAATAATGTCTCTTCTTTCTAATATGCTGTCTAAGTTTGTCATAGTTTTTCTTCCAAGGAGCAAGCCTCTTTTAATTTCATGGTTGCAGTCACCATCCACAGTGATTTTGGAGCCCAAGGAAATAAAGTCTGTTGTTGTTTCCATTGTTTCCCCATCTATTCACCATGAAGTAATGGGACCAGATGCCATGATCTTATTTTTTTCAATGTTGAGTTTTAAGCCAGCTTGTTCACTCTTCTCTTTGACTTTCATCAAGAGGCTCTTTAGTTCTTCATTTTCTGCCATAATGGTGGTGTCATCTGCATATCTGACGTTATTGATAGTTCTCCCAGCAATCTTGATTCCAGCTTGTGCTTCATCCAGCCTGGCATTTTACAAGTTGAATAAGCAGGGTGAAAATATACAGCCTGTCATNCCCTCTGAGCATCTCTGGCAGGTATGGGGTTTGATTCTAAACGTGATTTTGCCCCTCCTACCATCTTGCTGGGGCTTCTCTGACCCTTGGACATGGGGTATTTCCTCACAGTCACTCCAGCACCACACAGCTGCCACTAGAGTGCCACTGCAAATTCATTCCCTCTGTGTTTTTTCCATCTTTATTGGGATATAATTGGTACCTCAATAAGCCTTGTGCATCTCACTGTAACATTGTGTCAGTTCAAGGTTGTTGATTTGATCAACTTGATTTGATCACTTACATATTACATATCATACTGTTAAACCACCATCACATCACATAATTACCATTTCTTTTTTGTGGTGAGAACATCTGTTAACAACTTTCACGTTGTTGTCTATAATCACAATGATGTGCATTATATCCCCAGAATCGATCTCGTAACAGGAAGTTTATACTCTGTGATCAACCTCTCCTCGTTCCCTTCAACCCACAGTCAGTGGTAACCACCATTTTACTCTGTTGTTTCTATAAGTTAGACTTTTTTAGACTTCATATTTAAATGATATCACACAGTGTTTCTATGTCTGACTTGTTTTACTTAACATTATGCCTTCAAGATCCAGTTATATTGTTGAAAATACCAGGATTTTGTTTTCTCTCATGGCTGAATAACATCCTGTGTGTGTGTGTGTGCTTGCGTGTGTGCATGCACAAGTAACCCTTGAACAGCATGAGTCTGAACTATGCAGATCCATTATACAAAATTGTTTTCAATAAATATAGTACCTTTATTTTCATTTTACAGATTTTTAAATAAGTACGGGGAAATATTTGTATTCATTTAGAGATCATGGTATATGGAATCATAAGAACTAAAGTTTGAGCCCTGATTCTGTACAAACTGTTTCCTATTTTGACAGTAAACTGAATCATCTCTCAGTTTCTTTGCTTTTGAGGCAGAGATAGCAGTAAGTGATTTTTTTTACTGCGAGTGGTCAGTGCCCCTAACCTCCATGTTTTTCAAGGATCAACCTTGTGTGTGTGTATCTCACATATCAGTAAACTCTTGTTGACACTGAGGTTGCTTTCATGCCTTGACTATTGTGAATAATACATTAGTAAACATGGAGGGCAGCCATCTCCTTGATATCCTGCATTCATTTGCTTTGGCTATAAAGCCAGAAGTGGGGAATGCTGGATCATATGGTAGTTCTGTTTTAACTTTTTGAAGAACATTCCTGGTCTTTTCCACTGTGAGTGTACCAGTTTATATTCCCGCAAACAGCATTTAAGAATTCCCTTTTCTCCACACATCGTCAATACTTGTTATTTGTTGTCTTTTGAATATTAGTCTTTCTAACAAGTATGAGGTGATTCCTTGCTGTAGTTTTTTGATTTGCGTTTCCCTGAGGACTAGTGATGTTGAACATCCTTTCCTGTTGTTGTTTAGTTTCTCAGTCGTGTCTGGCTGTTTTGTGGCCTCATGGACTTAGCCCCCACCAGGCTCCTCTGTTCATGGGATTTCCCAGGCAAGAATACTGGAGTGGGTTGCCATTCCTTCCCTGGGGAACTTCCTGACTCAGGGATTGAACCTGTGTCTCCTGCATTGGCAGGCGGATTCTCTACCACTGAGCCACCAGGGAAGCCCATCCTTTCACGTACCTCTTGGCTGTTTCTATGCCTTCTTTGGAAAAATGTTTATTTAGTTCCTCTGCCCATTGAAAACTTTTTTTGGTTATTGATTTGGTAGTGTCTTTATAAATTTTGAATATTAACTCCTTATAATACATATGGTTTGAAGATATTTTATTCCATTCCACAGACTTCTTTTTCATCTTGTTGATTGTTTCTTATGATGCGCAGAATCCTTTTAGTTTCATGTAGTTGTTGTTCTTCACTCACTCAGTCATGTCTGACTCTCTGCAACCCCAGGGACTGCAGCACACCAAACTTCCCTGTCGCTCACCATCTCCTGGAGATTGTTCAAACTCATGTCTATTTAGGCAGTGATCCCATCCAACCATCTCATCCTCTGTCATCCCCTTCTCCTCCCACCTTCAATCTTTCCCAACATCAGGGTTTTTTCTAATGAGTCGGCTCTTTGCATCAGGTGGCCAAAGTGTTGCAGCTTCAGCTTCAGCATCAGTCCTTCCAATGAATAGTCAGGGTTGATTTCCTTTAGGATTGGCTAGTTTGCTCTCCTTGAGTCTCAAGGGACTCTCCAAAGTCTTCTCTAACACCGCGGTTCAGAAGCATCAATTCTTTGGTGCTCAACTTTCTTTTTTTTTTTTCAAGAAACTAAATGCTTAAATGCATTTAATTCATAACCAGCTTCCACAAGAGAAAGCAAAAAGGAAACACAGAAGCACATTTCCAAAGGACATACATGATAAAAATGATGGATTTCCACATGCTGCTGCTGCTGCTAAGTCACTTCAGTCGTGTCTGACTCTGTGCGACCCCATAGACGGCAGCCCACAAGGCTCCTCTGTCCCTGGGATTCTCCAGGCAAGAACATTGGAGTGGGTTGCCATTTCCTTCTCCAATGCACATAGTTAAGTATTAAATTCATTTCCACATTTTTAGTAATATAGAAATCAATTAAATCAAGATACAGTGATGATAAAGATAAACCAAATCAAGATACAGTGAGGATAAAGATGATAAAGAAAGCTGAGTGGCAAAGAAATGATGCTTTTGAACTGTGGTGTTGGAGAAGACTCTTGAGTTCCTTGGACAGCAAGGAGATCCAACCAGTCAATCCTAAAGGAAATCAGTCCTGAATATTCACTGGAAGGACTGATGCTGAAGCTGAAACTCCAATACTTTGGCCACCTGATGCAAACAACTGACTCATAGGAAAAGATCCAGATGCTGGGAAAGATTGAAGGCAGGAAGAGAAGGGGACGACAGAGGATGAGCTAGTTGGAGGCCATCACCGACTCCATGGACTTAAGTTTGGGTGCTCAACTTTCTTTATGGTCCAACTCTCACATCTATACATGACTACTGAAAAATCATAGCTTTGACTAGATGGACCTTTGCTGGCAAAATAATGTCTCTTCTTTCTAATATGCTGTCTAAGTTTGTCATAGTTTTTCTTCCAAGGAGCAAGCCTCTTTTAATTTCATGGTTGCAGTCACCATCCACAGTGATTTTGGAGCCCAAGGAAATAAAGTCTGTTGTTGTTTCCATTGTTTCCCCATCTATTCACCATGAAGTAATGGGACCAGATGCCATGATCTTATTTTTTTCAATGTTGAGTTTTAAGCCAGCTTGTTCACTCTTCTCTTTGACTTTCATCAAGAGGCTCTTTAGTTCTTCATTTTCTGCCATAATGGTGGTGTCATCTGCATATCTGATGTTATTGATAGTTCTCCCAGCAATCTTGATTCCAGCTTGTGCTTCATCCAGCCTGGCATTTTACAAGTTGAATAAGCAGGGTGAAAATATACAGCCTGTCATACTCCTTTCCCAATTTGGAACCAGTCTGTTGTTCCATTTCTGGTTCTAACTGTTGCTTTTTGAGGTGCATACAGGTTTCTTAGGAGGCAGGTAAGGTATTCTGGTATTCCCACCTCTTTTAAGCATATTCCATAGTTTGTGTGATCTACAAAGTCAAGGTTTTAACATTAATGAAGCAGATGTAGATGTTTTTCTGGAACTCTCTTGCTTTTTCTATGATTCAACAGATGTTGGCAGTTTGATCTCTGGTTCCTCTGCCTTTTCTAAATCCAGCTTGAACATCTGGAAGTTC
>SJYX01015225.1:0-30986 GCA_006410675.1 Oreotragus oreotragus | reverse complement strand
GCTTGGAGAATTTTGAGCATTACTTTACTAGCATGTGAGATGAGTGCAATTGTGTGGTAGTTTGAGCATTCTTTGGCATTGCCTTTCTTTGGCATTGGAATGAAAACTGACCTTTTCCAGTCCTGTGGCCACTGCTGAGTTTTCCAAATTTGCTGGCATATTGAGTGCAGCACTTTCACAGCATCATCTTTCAGGATTTGAAAGAGCTCAACTGGAATTCCATCACCTCCACTAGCTTTGTTCATAGTGATGCTTTCTAAGGCCCACTTGACTTCACATTCCAAGATGTCTGGCTCTAGATGAGTGATCACATCGTCATGATTATTTGGATCGTGAACATCTTTTTTGTACAGTTCTTCCATGTATTCTTGCCACCTCTTCTTAATATCTTCTGCTTCTGTTAGGTCCATACCATTTCTGTCCTTTATCAAGCCCATCTTTGCATGAAAAGTTCCCTTGGTGTCTCTAATTTTCTTGAAGAGATCTCCATTCTTTCCCATTCTGTTCTTTTCCTCTATTTCTTTGCATTGATCACTGAAGGAAACTGCATTCAGATGCTTATATCTTATATAAGCATATATGCATATAAGCATATATGCATATAAGCATATGCTTATATCTTTCCTTTTCTCCTTTGCTTTTCACCTCTCTTCTTTTCACAGCTATTTGTAAGGCCTCCCCAGACAGCCATTTTGCTTTTTTGCATTTCTTTTCCATGGGGATGGTCTTGATCCCTGTCTCCTGTACAATGTCACGAACCTCATTCCATAGTTCATCAGGCACTCTATCTATCAGATCTAGGCTCTTAAATCTATTTCTCAATTCCACTGTATAATCATAAGGGATTTGATTTAGGTCATACCTGAATGGTCTAGCGGTTTTCCCTGCTTTCTTCAATTTCAGTCTGAATTTGGTAATAAGGAGTTCATGATCTGAGCCATAGTCAGCTCCTGGTCTTGTTTTTGTTGACTGTATAGAGCTTCTCCATCTTTGGCTGCATAGAATATAATCAATCTGATTTTGGTGTTGACCATCTGGTGATGTCCATGTGTAGAGTCTTCTCTTATGTTGTTGAAAGAGGGTATAGAGGATTAGACACCATATGTATGTTTTTATGGAGAAGGCAATGGCACCCCACTCCAGTACTCTTGCCTGGAAAATCCCATGGATGGAGGAGCCTGGTGGGCTGTAGTCCATGGGGTCACTAAGAGTCAGATACGACTGAGTGACTTGACTTTCACTTTTCACTTTCACGCATTGGAGAAGGAAATGGCAACCCACTCCAGTGTTCTTGCCTGGAGAATCCCAGGGACGGGGGAGCCTGGTGAGCTGCAGTCTATGGGATCACACATAGTCAGACACAACTGAAGTGACTTAGCAGCAGCAGTATGTTTTTATTTTCCTATTTATAGTGCAGAGTTCAAAGACAGTGAGATTACACATAAAACACTGACCATTTGTCTTGCTGTATCCCACTGTTCACTGAACTCAGGGTGGGCAAGGTGCAAGCAGGGAAGCTGGAAGAAAACTCAAAGAACTACAGACATGTTTATTCTCTCCTGGCTGGTGCAGCAGCCACACACATGCTGTACTCTCTCATAGCTGACCCAGCAGACACAGCCATACGTGGCCACAAGGGATATTTTTCAGGTGGAGCTTATATATACTTACACAACAAAAGTGACCCGTGGCCAAGCGGGTACATCATGACTGGCACGCACAATGCTATAAGTGATCTCCGTTGTTACATAACCACATATTTACAAAACATGGGGTGAGAGCGAGAGGCCATGGGCTGAGAGAGCCTGACCTCCACCATTTTGGCTAATTTGCTTTTTCACTACACCACTTTAAATCAGTTTTGCTTCCTTAAAACAGGCTGTTGATTACTCAAACCTGAAGATATTTTACAGAGACATCATTGTGCATATGCAAGATAGGATGACCCTGCTGCTGCTGCTGAGTCGCTTCAGTCGTGTCCGACTCTGTGCAGCCCCATAGACGGCAGCCCACCAGGCTCCCCATCCCTTGGATTCTCCAGGCAAGAACACTGGAGTGGGTTGCCATTTCCTTCTCCAATGCATGAAACTGAAAAGGGAAAGGGAAACCACTCAGTCGTGTCCGACTCTTAGCGACCCCATGGACTGCAGCCCACCAGATTCCTCCATCCATGGGATTTTCCAGGCAAGAGTACTGGAGTGGGGTGCCATCACCTTCTCCGAGAATGACCCTAGAACAAGAATTATCAGTCCACAGAACTCAACGAACAGAAATTTTGCCAGCAGAGCTCTTTACAAAGTCCTTCAGTAAGAAAAACCTGGCTTCCAGGAGCCCAAGTAGCTTGAAGATTGATTCAGGAGCAGCCAGTCAGCTTCAGAGTTTGAAATTCTCCTAACCCCTTAAACTTCACCCTGAATCCCAGGTAAGAGAGAGATTTGAGCCCTGGGCTCCTGGGCTCCTTGCCAGTGGACCTGGCAATAAAGGTCTTTTTTTTTTTCCTTTCTCTAAAATCAGTCCCATAGTATTGGCTTCTATGCACCTCAGGCAGCGACCCCTTCCTCAGTAATAGTAGCACTTAACAATCTTTGTTGATTCAATTATAATAAAAATAAGATTTTGAAGCCAGAAAGCCATGTGTCTTGAGCTTCACCAGCCAGCTGACTTAAATGTTCTTTCTGGGCTATTCTGTGTTCTAATTTAAGTAATATATTCCCTTAGAACATGTATATTTTTTCCCTAACAAACCACTCCTGTATGACCTAAAATTAATATTTATGTCAGGAGGATTATTTTATCTGGAGTCTCTGACTAATCAGATACAATACTGTGTGTGCCATTTTTGGTTTCTCAAGTACTCTAATGCTATGCTGTTCAATATGGTATGCACCAGCCACCCAGTTACTGAGTCCCTGGCATGTGACTAGCTCAAAATGAAAACATGTTGTAAGAAAAAAATGTACATGGAATTTTGTACATTAATATGTTACATCTTTGAGAAAGATATAATATTATTAGTAAATTTTATCACATCTGAAAATAAAAATGGATATATTTGGAAAAATATGTTATTGAAATTAATTCCACCAGTTTCATTTTATTCTTTGTAAGTAGAAAACTTAAAATTACATATGAGACTTGCACCTGTGGCTCACATGTATCTACTGGAGAACATTTGTCTATAGTCTCAATGATTTTTCTGGCAGTTCCTGCATTTTGATGATGCCTCATATAGTTGGGAGACCTTATACAAATTATCTCAATGTCTCTATTCCTCAGTTACTTAACATGTCCAGTCATGCTATTTTCTAGGTTTGCTGTAGGAATGATGTGCTAGGGTGCTTTCAAATTCCCAGTTCAGAAGCTGGTTTCTCCATGATCTTTTCAAACCACCACATTCTCGCTCATCAACCCCAAGAGCTGTCACCACTTGGAAGTTTGCAAAGGGTGATGCAGCCATTCTTCTCCATGACAAAAGGGACAACTCACCCACAATGTATATGCATTTGAAACAGATTAATCCTTCAATTTTTCTTCCTCACTCTACAGAGGGACCCTTCACAAACTTCTTCAAAGTTAAAAATTGGATATATGACAGTTTACTCAAATTTCCAGTTACTAACTAACCAGTTATCAGCTGATCCAATCAAAAATGATCAAACCAAATGTGCTGAGGAAGCATATATTAAACTGAAATCAACCCATCAATCAATTAAGTATCTGCGGAGAAGGCAATGGCACTTTTTCCAGTACTCTTGCCTGGAAAATCCCATGGATGGAGGAGCCTGGAGGGCTGCAGTCCATGGGGTCGCTGAGGGTCAGACACAACTGAGTGACTTCACTTTCACTTACCTCTTTCATGCATTGGAGAAGGAAAAGGCAACCCACTCCAGTGTTCTTGCCTGGAGGATCCCAGGAACGGGGGAGCCTGGTGGGCTGCCATCTATGGGGTCGCACAGAGTCGGACACGACTGAAGCAACTTAGCAGCAGCAGCAGCAGCAGCATCTTTATGCTACAGGATTTAAAAGAAAGAAATAAAAGCAAATTATCACTCTAAAATTATTAAACTCAAATTCTAAATAAACTTTCTCCATTGTATAATGTTTCATGTTAAGTTTACTGAAACAAAGATATCATTATTTTTAATCAAGCAGGGCACTAATTTTAGGATAAAACCCAGTTAAGCGCCTGACTAAAATAATTTAAAGTTATTTGTAATCTTATCCATGTGAAAATTTTCTCTTCACCAGAAGTTTTCTCAATGTGTATTACTCAAAGTAAAATTTCATACTTTTGATAAGTGCTGTCACTTATAGCATTTAATATTAAAATCAAAATTCTTCAGTTTTATAGATTTTTTCACATCAGTAAGAAAGTTGAATTACCAAAAGGACACATATACATGCTAAAGGTTTATTCAGAGAACACTTGAAAAATAGAATCCGTTTGTGCATAATCTTTAAGTGGGCCTGGGTAAAATACCCATTAGGAATAAATGTTGTCACTGGTTGCCAGGTGGGAAGTAGGGGCTAATGAGGCAGGGTAGGGGGACCGGGGCTAAAAAAAATAGTTATCTGGAAGTTTTACTCATGTTTTTAATAAGTATTTCTCAGTTGGTAAAGAATCCACCTGCAATGCAGGAGACCCCAGTTTGATTCCTGGGTCAGGAAGATCTGCTGGAGAAGGGTTAGGCTACCTACACCAGTATCCTTGGGCTTCCTTTGTGGCTCAGCTGGTAAACAATCTGCCTGCAATGCGGAAGACCTGGGTTCAATCCCTGGGTTGGGAAGATTCCCCTGAAAAAGGGAAAGACTACCCACTCCAGTATTGTGGCCTGGAGCATTCCATGGACTGTATGTATAGTCCATGGGGTCACAAAGAGTAGGACACGACTGAGCAACTTTCACTTTAAACCAAGGCATTTATGCATGAGGAAATAAGAAGGTAAATGAATACCTCCCTCCTACTCTCCCCTATGAAACAGGTATCAAATCTATTCAAGGCTGTAATATGTAATGTTCTCATTGCAGTACTTGGTGTACAATGTGCTCACATGCTTGAGAAATGAGTTATATGACTGGCATAGCTTTATTATAATGAAAAGACTATTTAGCAAACTCAGTCATTTCTATATTTATCAAAGATGGTCTCCAAGTGTTCAGTTGCAAGCAATTATTACAGAAATAATAAATCATGTACTAAAACTGTCTTTAATTCAGAAAGGCAGTAATTTGGACTTTGTTAAAAAGACACCTATGAACTTTTTAGGAGCTGCAGTTTGATAAATACTTAACAAAAATGTGGTTTGCATATGGCTAAAGAGTAAAGAAAACTCCCTACATAAGACTCTTAGGCAAACATAAATACCTAAAACATCAACTTAACTTATAATACCAATAATACTACCAGGTTACTGAGCAAAAAAAGGATAGAGACAAAAGGAATCTGCCTTTTCATTTTCTATAAGTCCAGATAAATTGACCTGATTGCTTACTCAACAACTTTTGAATGGCCAATTTATTTTCAGATATGTATGTGAGGAAATTTTGAGAGCTGTAAAATACTTCTCTGGTAACCAAAAGATCAAAACCAATCTTCTTAAATCTCATATGCTGCAGAGCACATATACTTGCTAAGTTCACAGATTTGTTAGTATTTAAACAGAAATGATTAACATAGCATTCTAAACCCACAAGTCTAAATGAACAAACAGAAAAATATATCAAGAAGAGCATATGAGAATATGGGAAAGTTCAAGGATCTAGGATAATGAAAGAACAGTTTTCATTTGTTTCATAGTAAAGCAAAACTTTTCTGTATTAAACAACATCATTAAGACCCTTGAAGGTACATCAGGCACATCTGTGCTGCCTGATATCAATCATGAAATCCCTCAGTACGCCAAACACTCTTCCAGCAGTACTTTCAACTAACTTTCAGAAACTACCAAGTAATGGGACTTTTCTGAAAAGGCTGTCTTCATGTGATTTCCAACTCTGTTTCAATACCAAATAGACCTGAATGCTTACCAAATCTAATCCAAACTGCCAAGCACACTGAATTCTCCCCATCTGTCACTAGGTTATTGGTTCAAGACAATATTAAGAAAAAGAACAGGAGACAAAATCAGTTGGGGGGAAAAAAAAAAAACTTTTTCAACTTTCTATCCCTTTTCTTTATTGTCTTTCAAACAGCAGGTTACATGCTTCCAAATTGGCTTGAAGTTGAATCTCAAGTTTCAAATCAACCAATTACTCTCGGAAATTAGTTACCACACACAAAAATATTATTTGAACTACTCTGTGATACTCACTCGTCTCTCTTCTCTTTTGTCCTGCTTGTTTACTCTTCTCCCTTCCTTCTCCTATCCAGTGTCTTTGGTGAAAGAAATGCCAAAAACAAGCATAAGGGAATGTGCAGGAGTGTAACATCTCTACCAATTTAGACTGTTTCACTGCAAGAAAAGACAGGGAATTTGCTTACGGTTAAAACAAAGTTTCATAAAAAGTATGCCATTTGTATTTGTAGGGCTTCTTGATTATAATGTTATAATGTTCTTTTATCTCACCTTGTGTCATTAAAATATAGGACACCAGCAATAAAACTAAAAGTAAATATGCACATTTCCTTATCCATGTAGGGAAGCAATAAATCTCCCTCACTGATAGCAGCTGTACTGCAGCTATCATTCGAATAGTGCAGCTGCCACAACAATATCAAATTTTATAGCTAAAAAGCAGTCAAAACTTTAATGTCAAAGTCGAGGTAGATATATATTGCACTATAAATAAGCATCCTCTAATGAAGAAATGAAGCTTGTTTATTTTTTTTCCGTTGAATAGCATATATCTTACCTACTGAAACCTTTCATAATAGAACTCATTATTCTTGAATGTCTATAATACAAAATTCTGATTTATACTAATTAGGTTGGCTTTCATTGAGACATATGAGAACTTGAAAGCCCCTGGCCTGAGGGCAAATGTTACCTCTTTCTTTAATAGAAAGTTTTTGGGTTTTTTTTTTTTTTTCCATTTCTTGCTTCAAAAATATAAGCAAAATGGCTATTTGAAGGGATTCGGTGCTCTTTTCCTTCCATATAGTTTAAACTTGTGGGTTTGACTGGCAGAGGTAAAAGGTACATGCAGTTTGAGGAAAGTCAATTTGGCAAACATTTAAACCTAAAATTACTAGCTCTACAGTCGGCATATTCAGAGCCATGTGATCTCAATCTAAAGATGGTGTCGTGAAGATTCTCTGGTCTCTTACTCAATGCCTTGTGGGATGTGGTTTTGAACTGGACACTAAGCTGCCAATATAGAAGTTTTAGCTCTCCACACAAATTTTGAAGAGGCCAGCTTCCTCTGAGGGGGAGAATAGATTGTGGATAAATAAATATACCAAAAAAAATATATATATGGAGTTTTGGAAAGGCAAAGTTGTTCCTAGTCCACTAGCTGTTCAGTTGCTATCAAAGAGGATGATTAAATGATATGGAGAAGAATGTGAGACTTGATAGTTCACCTTTAAGAATGTGTCAAATCTCTGTATCAATGAGCAAAGACAGTTAATCTTAGCCAGGCATTAAATTCTGATAAAGGAGCCCTTCACACCTTCAGAAGTCTTGCATTTTACAATTTGTGTGTGTGTGTGTTACATTATGCCACTTCAGGTGTCACATGACAATACCGAATGACCTATTTCAATGGCTTCCCTCATCCCCTGAGCCATAACTGATACACTTGGCATAAGTAACTTGAAGTAGTGTCAATCACACTATATGAAACTTTTGCCATGGCAATGCTATCTGAAATATAGAAAAACCAGAACCAACACTGCTAAATATGAAGCAGGAAATATAGGATCTATAGGCACCATTTAGAGCCTTTAAATGAAGTTCCATATCTAGGCTTTCATCAACTTGCCAAATGGATTGTGTTACTGTAAGAAAGTCATGCAGAACTAAAAAGTGACATTGATGTATTTCAGATATCATATCTCTTTGGCAGTCTGTCCAAAGGTAGCAACTAGAAGCACTTACTGTGTTGGGTACGTTGTGGTAAGAATAAACTTGATGAATTGAACTAATTCCAACTTCAATTTGTTACTGGTCCAAAATAGTTCAAGATCTATATTGGAACATTTGGGACACTGAACATATGGAACAGTCCATTTTAAAAAATATTTATTAAGTTCCCACTAAGTCTAGATTCCCCAGTTTATTATTAATATTAGGTATTTATATAGGCATAAATAACATTCAGCATTTCCTTAGGTCTTACAAGGCATAGAAAAAGATATTTCCATATGCATGCATAATAAGAGGCTGAATATTTTAAGTACAATATGTTCCTGGTTTGTAGAGAAGTGATTAATTGAAGAACACCAGGGCATTTTACTAGAGGATCAAACTCATATTTTCACTAGATTGCCAAAATCACACTGAAAGAGAATGCTGCATATCCTCGGTTTGCAGATGGAAAACTGAGGCTCATTTCTGCCACTTAAACTAGGAAAGAACTGAAGATGAATGGGTTTTCAACATGTAGAGATGATGAAAGTGATTTTACTCTAAGAAATCAGCATAAATGGAGGCCCACAGTCATGAAAACACTTGCCATATTTGAACAAAAGCAAATGATCCTGTGTCCCGGAACACAGCAAATGTGTGCACAGTAGCTGCAGAGTCACATAAGTACAGCAGAGGAGAAAAGAGAACAAAGATGATACAGTAAAGTCCCAGGTTACATATAATGTTAGCTATTGATTGACTCATTTAGAAATGGAGTCATCTTCCAGCAAACTCACTCCTAGGTATATGCCCAGAAAAGACAAAACTCTAATTTGAAAAGATACATGCACTCCAATGTTCACAGTGGCTTTGATTACAGTAGCCAAGACATGGAAGCAACTAAATGCCCTTCAATGGATAAAGTTGATGTACATATATACAGTAGAATATTACGCAACCATAAGAAAGAATGAAATAACGCCATTTGCACCAACATGGATGGACCTAGAGAATATCTTACTAAGTAAAGTAAGTTCAGCTCAGTTCAGTCGTTCAGTCATGTCCGACTTTTTGCAACTCCGTGAACTGCAGCATGCCAGGCCTCCCTATCCATTACCAGCGCCCAGAGTTTACCCAAACTCATGTCCATCAAGTCGGTAATGCCATCCAGCCATCTCATCCTTTGTTGTCCCCTTCTCCTGCCCCCAACCCCTCCCAGCATCAGGGTCTTTTCCAATGAGTTAACTCTTCACATGAGGTGGCCAAAGTACTGGAGTTTCAGCTTCAGCATCAGTCCTTCCAATGAACACCCAGGACTGATCTCCTTTAGGATGGACTGGTTGGATCTCCTTGCAGTCCAAGGGACTCTCAAGAGTCTTCTCCAACACCACAGTTCAAAAGCATCACAAATCTCACTCATATATCGAACCAAAACATATGATAAATATGAACTTATTTATAAAACAGAAACGGACTCACAGATATTAAAAAAAAAAAAAAATACAATTACCAAAGGGGAAAGGGGAGGGAGGGATAAATTAGGATCTTAGGACTGGCAGATATATGCTACTATATATAAAGTAGATAAATGAGGACCTATTTTATATAGCACAGGGAACTTTAATCAATATCTTATAATAACCCATAATGGAAAAGGAAAAACAAAAATATGTATATATATTAGGAATATATACATGTGAAATATATATGTGTATGTGTGTATCTGAATTACTTTGCTGTGCACCTAAAACTAACACGACATTGTAAATCAAATATACTTTAATTTTTTTTCATTTTTAAAAAATAAATGGAGTTATAGTCTAAATGGAAAATAAGTATAATTGTAGGGGTGGAGGGAAGCAATCAGTTCAGCTACTATGACATACCATAAAGCGGGTTGTTTAAGCAACAAGCATTTATTTCCCACAGTATGGAAGCTGGAAGTATAAGACCAGAGTGACAACACAATCACAATCTGGTGAGTGCCCTTTTCCTGATTTGTAAATGATTGCCTTCTCACTATGTCTTTACATGATGGAGAGAGACATTATCTCATTCATGTCTCTCCTTATAAGGCCACTAATCCCAGTCATTAGGGTTCCACCCTCATGACCTAATTAACTTTCAAAGGCCCCACCTCCTAATGTCATCACACTGGGGATTGGGATTTCAATAAATGATTCTAGGGGGATATAAACATTCAGTCTATTGTAGGGAAAAAGTAAAAATGAGGCATTTGGACCTGTAACTTGATAACTGCAAAATATATCTCTCCCCCCAGCCCCCATCTGTTTCTGACATCTATTTGTACTTCTGCATATAAATTGCTAGGTACAGCTGTATTTTCTATGAAATGAACCATTTGAATAAGAAATCCTAACATATGCATTAATGTGTGCGTATGTTATATATATTATTCTGTTATCTTAGGAAATATCTTAGGGTTAGGAGAGTGTCATTTTGGAACAAGAGCATACTGTCCCACAAAGATTAAACACAAAAATGAATGACTATGAGTATCTCTGTGCCATCCTAAGATAATAAGCACCTTTGAAGGGATATTCATTTTTTCAGGCCCAAAGTCACCATTTACTGCCAAAGGACAATCATATTCCTACTTATCCCCAGGATACCTTGGATAATCTGACTTATTATGTAAAAATATTGTTGAGAGCTTTAGATAAAAAAGAGTCATAAACAACAAATCTATGAGCGGAGCTCTCTGCAACCTCATAAACAAGAAAGTTTCTGGAAGAGATTTTTCTCTTTGTATTTTGATAATTAAATAGTGTGGTCACAGCTTTATAATAAGACTGATCTTCCATGGATTGAAAATGCTTATCCATAATCAGAGGGTCTCAGAGAGACTTGATGGAGATAAGCATGATGTATCTAAGAAAATTTCTATGTTGTGAGGACAGAGAGTGGGGAGCCATTTCTAACCTCGAGTAAATCATCTAATTCAAACTTTTAAAAATTCTGGACCATTGTCAGAGAGCCTGATATGATAAATCTTTTCATTCCCCAATTTACTTTTATGAGAAATGCCATAGCATGGCAGCAAATATATATCCAATAACTATTGTCAGATGATGACAAATCTCTGATACCTTTTGTCACATTATAGTCCATGTTGCTAGCTTCATATTTACAAGCAAATGGTTACCTCAAAATATGAAACCCCAGCATTTAGAGAAATGCAGAAATTACTCACTTCTCTGGAATTCTGCATGACAAATTAGTACTATGCCTTAACTCTAATAAATGTAGCTATAACTTGAGTTTTCATAAACATTCTTGAGATGTTCTTCTAGAGTAGCTTTATTTTGGCACCCTACTTTTCCTGCTTAAACAAATGAAAAGATTGGCTGATATTGTCAAAATACAGCACTTCTGGTGAACCAAGAGCCATTTATTAAAATAATGTATTGATGCGGTGTCATAAAACATAAAATCACATTTCTGCAGGAAAAACCTATTACCCTAAGCCAAGATTATTTTATTTTAAAAGAAAAATTATTGCAGTTGTGGATTCTGAAAGTAATATGATGTGGTTCAGACCCTGGCCTTTTAGAGGCTAACCAGGGCCTTTTAATGCACAGTGATATGTTATGTAAAAGAGATATTTGTGTAATTAACAAGTCTTCTTGTCTTCACAGAAATGCATTAACTGGAAGTAGATTCTGGATATCCTATGACTCCTCGGAATGACTAACTTAAGAACACAAATATGATTTATCCCAGTTGTGGAAAGGCTTTAGACTAACACATAGGCAAATGTGACAACTAACACACACACATACACACACACACACCTCCTGGAGGGTCAGGGCTCTCCAGAGCTGACCATTTTCCTGACATCATCTTAATCTTGTCCTTTGTCACAGCACTGCACTTTTTGCTCTAAAGGTTTCAGCACTAAAAAGTGGGGAGGTGAAGCCACAGTTCAATTCAATTTATTTTTATATTGCTTCTCATACAAAGTCTCTCAAAACACTTTACAGTAAGAGATAAAATAATCATATAACACTTGCCCATATTTGAAACAGCAGCATTCACCCAGACAGCAAGGGGGTAAAGCCATGCACAGTCATGGGTCAAAGTCCCTGGTGAAGCACCCCTCATTTAGAAGCCATATAAAAGAATATTTCAGCAGTGACGTGGCCATAGACCATTACTCTCCAAGCCTTGCTTTCTTAAGGGACAAGTAAGAGGCTTCATTTTCCTATTCAAGTAAAGCATTATCTCTCCTTAACCTGTGGGATCGCAACTGGTGACCAGTTTCCTCTCACATGCAAAACTGAAGAGCTAAACACAGGAACATATTTTCCTTCTATTGTTGCCAATTCCTTTAATCACATATGATTTATGGCTTCCTGCAAAGCAGTTATTCTAGGGCACCTCTTTTCGTTGTCTGTGTTCCATATTTTGGCCACAGAGGTAAAGAAGAAAGGTGGGTGGAAAGACAAAAATGAGTAGGCTTTCATTTAGTCAACCTCCAGTACAGAAAAAAAGGAATGCTTACACTTTAAACTTGAAAACTAGGAACAAATCAATGGCACTCTGGGGCAGGAAGATGAAATAAGAGAGGATGATGGAGAAAAATTTTGCTAGATAAGGCATGCATGCCTGCTAAATCCCTTCAGTCATGTCTGACTCTTTGTGATCCCGTGGACTGTAACCTACCAGGCTCCTCTATCCATGGAATTCTCCAGGCAAGAATACTGGGAGTGAGTTGCCATGCCCTTCTCCAGGTGATCTTCCTGAGCCAGGGATTGAACCTGTGTCTCTTATGTCTTGGCAGGCAGGTTCTTTACCACTAGCGACACCTGGGAAGCCCAGATAAGGCAGCCCAAATTAAATATAAATACCCATTGAAAAATAATAATAACTAATGTATGGAAAGGGCAGTAAGGAAATCAATCCAGGCAAAAGTAAATCAGGTCAAATCAACATATCAAGTTTGTGTAATACTTTTACTTTACAGAAGGGTTATTCTGCACTTGACGTAAGGAAATTGGAGATATTATTATTCTCTGAAAGCAATTGACTTATCCACCATCACAAGAAAGTATAGTCAGCAGCTGAAAGCTACCATGTTTGCAGTGATGTTTATTTACAAACCAAATAATGGTTTGAAATCACCAAGCCCCAGTGAAAGTGATTCTCAAAAAAGAAGCCTCTCCCCTGCCCCTTACTCCATCTCCATCACATACTTTTTCAAGTATCGAGACAAAATACTATCAAAAACAGATTCTTTTTCAAAAAGTACAAAATTTCAAAGAAGTCTCTAGGTTCAGGAGAATTCTCAGCATTCATATCAGTAAATAATCCAAAATATATTTGTTTAGGAAGCATGCTTCTAGTAGGATACAAGCCTTTTGTATCCTTTACATCTTTAAGAGAGTCACATCTTTATAATACATAATAACAAAACAGAATATATTGTAACTCATTTCTTGACCTTTTAATATTTCTGTCACTGATTGTCAGAGTTGAGAACTACTCTCTATCCTGAGGTGATGGATTATTTAATTAACCATTGACCTTTTCCCAACATTGTTGACAATGAGCACAGTCCCATGAAAGCTGCCTGCTTTGGATATTGGTCAATTCTTCATTGTTTATCAATAGGAGCCTGCCATTTTTCATAACTTAAATAACCAGAATTACATTTGCCATTTATTTGTCTAAACCTATTTTCAAATGAATTCATGTCTGTTTCCTTTTGACTATCTATATTAGAAAAGAAGAATAGGTTTACTATACCTTTTTAAAACAAATTCTATGTCAGTAAGTACATCTGATAGACTTTAATTGAATTAACCTATAGAAAAATCATGTTTTCTAGTTATGGCTTTTTTGACAAAAGTTGAAGTAATTATTTTTCATGATATACACCTCTCTAGGTTCCCAGTTGAATCCAACTTTTTCTAGGGAATAAGATCCTCTGGGAAAGTGAAGCAGATCCTTCAAATAGTTATTTGTAAATTCCATTCATTAGTAAGTAGAATGTTCCTGCATTTTTCCAAGGGCTATTTTCTCATAGAAGGTAATAAAATATTGTGGAATATTCTAGCTAATTAAATAGTCAAGTTAGAATTTTTAGTTTGAATGATTGGCTTATTTTAATATGCACAGCAAATAGCATCTTCATGACCCTCTTCCAACAGCTCCACATTGATCCACTTTCTTCTGGACAGGCTTCTTATTTGGAAGCCATGGTGAGGGGGGCTAAGAGTATTTCAAGCCCAAGCCTGAGTTTTCATAGAGAATGTTTCATTTCTGCAGACACCTCTGCTCCCAGGATCAACTAATACGGTACTTCAGAAAGGGAAATTTTTCAGAGATTTTTAATTGGCCTCCTTTCTCTGTTGGTGTTACTATATGTTCTTCTCTCAAAATATTCAGGCTTCCCTGGTATGGCTCAGACAGTAAAGAATCTGCCTGCAATGCGGGAGACCTGGGTTCTATCCTTAGGTTAGGAAGATCCCCTGGGAAAGGGAATGGCAACCCACTCCAGTATTCTTGCCTGGAGAATCCCTTGGACAGAGGAGCCTGGCAGTCTGTAGTCCAAGGGGTCACAAAGAGTCAGAGAGAGTGACTAAGCACATCTCTCAAGGATTTATTTTTGAGTTCTAAAAGCTTGATTGAGGCTATATCACAGTATAAAAGGGTAGGATCCAGACAGTCCAGAATTCTAGCTGTTATCCTTCATGGATGATACTGTGTACCTCATTATTTTCTTGCTTCCTCCATTTCTTCATCTAGGAAATGGGAATATAAAGAGCCACCTCTTCTACCTACTATAAAATGGAATGAGATAATATATGCAAAACTCCTTGCAAAGAGTAAAAGTCCAATAAAACAAAGCTGTTCTAATGTAATACTGAATTTTCCAGTTTATCATGTGGACACGGCCATTATCTCTGCAGAGTGGAATACAATATATTAGAGATGTTTTAGCAACAACTCAAGTCCATTTCCATCTCCCTGGGGTCTACAGTGTTTAAAGACTTGACATTATGAAAGTATATTGTCTTCATTAATTTATGTTAATTTTTAATGTTAGTGTGGTATTATGGTATAATATATACAAAAGCCTGTGTGTGTGTGTGTGTGTGTATACTTATACACACAGCTGCAAATTGCATACACACAGATACTTCAGGGAAAAAGAGTTTTGACCCTAAGAAAGCAGATTTTCATTAAAGCCTAAACCTGGGACATAGTACAAAGCATTAATTACAATAAGGGCCTTTTTTTTTTTTTCTTGACAAGGAAACAAAATTCTTAAAATGAAGCTGCTTTGAAATTAGCAAAAACAAAAGTGTATTTGTACTTATTTTGAAATTAAAAGAGCTTTACAATTATGTACAGTGAAATAGCACATGCAAGCTACATTTCTAATATTCTCTTATAGATCTGTTAACCACGTTATTTTCTCTTTCATCTATCAATTTCCCTTCAAAGCCAAAGAGCTTATCTCCTCTTAGAACAGAACCACATGGGCATATCATCAGATATCTAGATGGTTAAGTTGTACATTTGATACATGGGTGACATTAATGTAATATTATGATGGATATCTATTAGCACATACATCAACGAAACATAGACTCTCTAACGTCTTTGATAGTGGCTGCCCTTTCTATGTCAGTGTCAATCCACACCAGAATCACAAGTATGAACAAACGTGACAGGAGAGGCTGTACCAATTATAGATGAAGGGATACTGTCTACTCCCACCATTTGATGTGATTTATTTGGCAGTCCTTCTGCATTTGTAGGCAGCAGGTTGTAGCTGTTTATGAAGTGACAAATGGTACTCAATGACATTGAATGACTTCTCTGATCAATTTAGCTTGTCTAAAAAATGGTCATGAATCGTAGTGCTCGTCAAATGTCAATAGGTACAGAAAACTTTCAACTTTTTGCACTAAAAACATATTCCAAGTATACACCCAACTAGTGAAAGAAAGAAATAATAAAATTAGTTTATTTAAATAATTGTCTTTCAAAGGAGCTAAAAAAAAATACCATGTTTTTTATAAGGTTTTTCTTAAGGATTTTTTCCCTTAAGTATTACTTTTTATTGATTTGAGAGAGATGCATTTTTTTTCTTGGTCAGTTTTATTTGGGAGAAGGGGTAGTATATAATTATCGACACAAATTCTCTGGTGGAAAGAGAAAATAACAACTAAGATTGTCAGTGAAATAATTGAGGTGGCTATTATATAAAAAGCCTTTGGGCTTATGATTCCAAATATTGACTAAAGTTTTCAATTACTATTTAACCTACTTAAACAAAACTATTTCATTCTAAGTGGTTTTATTGATGAATTTAGTTTAATTAATTATATTTTAAAAATTATCCACTATGCACAGGTTTGGACACATAAACAGAAGTCATTTCCCTGACAAACTGCAGAAATGTATACCATTTTAAACTTACATGAATTTAAAATAATACTTTTGTCTCATACACAAAACTAGTATAATGGAATAAAGTCATAGGCTAGGCTAACCTTACACAAGTGTATTTAGGTCTTTGTTCCACTTTAATTAGATGTAGATAGTCTTTTACATACTTAACTCAAATCACTACTGCAATAAGCCAGGAATGATTTTTTCCTATCTCTGTATTATTCAAATTTATTAAACAATATCTCACATTTCTTTGACACCATGTCAAACTCAGAACTCCTAAAGCACGGCTGCAGCTTTGGAACTGTTATGCTTTCTCGGACTTTAATCATTTTTGGCAAGGCTCCATTTCCTGTCAGAAAGTGAAACAGCTTTGGAATGTCATTTTCACGAAAGAAAACAGAGAGAATCCAAGAGGAAGTTCTCCTCCACTCCAGGTCCCATAAGATACTCCAACATGCTCACAGGAGGGCTGGAATACATCAAACATTAGCAGAGGGAAAAGGACACAATTTTCCCACATTAAAATACATGGATAAAGTTGAACTTCTGCTAAAAATAGTTCCCATGACTAATCCTATTAAGTTTTAAAAATTGTTGGGCAGTATCTTCCTTGAAGCAGAATTACTCTCTGCCATCACACTGTGTTGCTAACCAACCACTTCCCGCAAAGCCAGAAGCCCCTCAATGATAGATCCTCATCTTTCCCTTTGTAATGAATTAGGAGAAAAGAGAGAGAGAAAAAGATTTGATAGTACCTTTTATTCTGATCTCAAATATCAAATAAACCAAAAAAAAAAAAAAAAAGGATAAACAGATCAAAATTATCTCAAAATACCAAAAATTCAGAAGAGCCATATGCAGTCGCTATACATACGCAGTGTTTTCCTACTCACTCAACGTCTCCAGGGAGCAATGAGATTGCAGAAAGTACATTAAGATGACTGAGCTGTGCCACTTTAAAGCCTAGACAATGTTGGATGCAAAAATTGAGTAACAAATGAAAAAAGTCTACACTATTTTAGAAATGGAAGCACCTGATTTTTGCCTCATGTGACAACCACATGGCCTGGATAGGGATGAGGAGGGGAGCAAATGGATCACTAAAAATGCTCAACAAAGCTTAAAGATCCTGAACCAAGTACATATGTTGTCGTCTAAGAGAGGAAGTCATCAGTGCTCCCACCATCTTCAGCTCATACTGATAATCAATGTTACTTTAGCCTTTCAGAGGAAGAGACATGGGAATATAAAGTAGTCACTGCAGAAGGAGTCATTAGGTGCCATGATATTGGCATATGTTAGCTAAGTGATTAGCAATGGTGAGGTTCAGCTGCAATGAAACCTAAACCCAGCTGATGCCATTAACATGCTGGATCTAATGAACCCCATAGACCACATTAAAGCCGAGAAAGCAAAATGACAATTGGAGAATAGCTTTTAACGAAATCATCAATCCAAAAAAGGAGGGGGTGGGGGGACAATGTTATTTGAGAAACCTTTATAGAACCACTAGACAGTCTCTTACTTAAGCATGTTTTAAAGCACAGGCAGGTAACCCATTCCTAATTATGCTGCTGCTGCTGCTAAGTCGCTTCAGTCATGTCCGACTCTGTGCGACCCCATAGACGGAAGCCCACCAGGCTCCTCTGTCCCTTGGATTCTCCAGGCGAGAACACTAGAGTGGGTTGCCATTTCCTTCTTCAATGCATGAAAGTGAAAAGTGAAAGTGAAGTCGCTCAGTCTTGTCCGACTCTTTGCAACCCCATGGACTGCAGCCTACCAGGTTCCTCCTCCATCCATGGGATTTTTCCAGGCAAGAGTACTAGAGTGGGTCGCCATTGCCTTCTTCATCCCTAATTATGAGGAGGTATTTTAGAAAGTATTTGGGCTTTTCATCTTTCTAGTTTCACCTTAGCATGTATAAAATTAATTAACCAACTGATTTAGAGTTTTACACTTTGTCACCATACTGTGCAAATGTCTATAAGCTACATTAGTCATAAAAAAAAGATCCTTTTTTATAGGTTCTAAATCAAATTGTACATGTTTAAGCTAATCTATAATTCACAGCCACTCAAGCATTGGTCTTATTCTGTATAATATATTTCACTGAAAACTGTGACCTAGAACTCTATCCACATGTAGTTCTGTCCAAAAAGGATTTGTTCACCTTCATGCTAACCAAGTTTTTCAGTTTGCTGTGCAAGTGTAAAAGGTTCTAGCTTAATATTGAGCTGATCCAAACAAATTTTTTGGCCAACCCAATAGCTACCAAAGCAACTGAGAGGGAAAATCTTCAAGTTCACCAAGAGAAACTAACTCTCAGTTGACTCAGTGGTAAAGAGCTGCCTGCCAATACAGGAATTATGAGTTCAATCCCTGGGTCAGAAAGATCCCATGGAGAAGGAAATGGCAACCCACTCCAATATCTCTGTCTGGAAAATCCCATTGACAGAGGAGCCTGATGGGCTATAGTTCATGGGGTTGCAAGAGAGTCAGATACAACTTTGCAACTAAACAACCAAAAGCATTGTAGTGAGCAGTAAAGCATGTGGGTGCAGGAGCCACAATCTCTGGGCTTAACTCTCAGCTCTACTACTTACTAATCCTAATGTGGTAACTCCTGTAGCAGTGTTGGGCCAGCAGAAAAAGAGAGAACATAGAGAGTTAAGATAGACAAGGAAGACTGAAAGCAGCAAACAAGTGGTTTTTACTTCCCTTTTGAGCAGCAATCTTATAGTCCCCACAATGCAGAACTTAATGTTGTTAGACAGTGAATTTTGGCTTGGTCTTCTATGGATACACATGGTTTGTTCTCTGCCTGGACCATCAAACAACAAATCTGAATCACTATCCCCTGAGAACAACAGGATCCAGGAGGCTATGAATTCAAACTTTCAGAAACTTTGTACAAAGCCTGTATGTCAACAAGCAGAAACAATTAGGAAGGATAAACCACTGCTCTTAAAAACAGAATCATCCCACATCTAGAAAGATTACAATTTTATAAACCATTTATAAAAGCTTCAGGGCAACATGACCCAAGCTCAGAGAACTTCAGGTTTATATTTAAGAAGACAAATTACAATAGATATTTCAATGTTAAAATTTAACATAAGTGAAGGGATTGTCATTTTGCAACAGAGAGTACAGGCTGGATCTAAGTACATATGCACTTATGTAAAAATATAAGCCCATTTTCCTAGCCTCAGATTCATTGTTTTAATTCTACTTGGCCACTAACTGTGTAAGTCCACATTAAATCTCTCTCTACTGCAGTGTTCCTTCATGTAAAATGGGACAATAATCATGGCTATCTCATGGGGTTATTGTAAAAACTAAATGAGAAAATACATATTAAGCACTTAAAACACTGCCTAATACACAAACAACCCATAAAAAATCAGCTATTATAATTTTTTGTGCTAGATATTATGTAGATGTTTATAATTTTATGTGAGATTCAGTTCCAGATTCCTGGGAATCAGTTTCCATTCTCTTTTGCCTAAACGCACATCAGATCATCTCTGTACAAATTCTAGCACAAAAGATTCCACTCCTCAGATCCTCCTCAATTCCTCCACATCAGTAATAGCTCTAAATCTTAGGAATCCAGTTAAACTATCTCCTCTTCTTCTCTGCTACCTGTTCTGTCTTGCTTCCCTTCTCTATTGGGCTAATGTCTTTGGTATTGACTGTGAGTCTTGGTGTTCCTAAATTCAACATTCAGGCTTTGAAACCTAGGAGAACTTCTTCAACAGCATAAAGCTATCTGGATTTATTGGCCAGCTGAGTCCACCAGCAGATGATTCAAAGTGTCCACTGACTTCATGGTTGCTTTTGTGTTGACTTCTTTGCAGCACTGCCAGCCTAAACCTAGGTTTCTGAAGGATGCCTGTAGGGGGATAGTCACCAAAGATCGACTCTGATGAACAGCTTGCTGCAGCTCTAATGGTGAGACATATAAAATGTATCATACATTAAATTTAATGTTGCCTCATTAGTCTTAATTAGATTCCTACATTACACCAGGATTACGGTTTCTCTGTGTTTATGATTTCTCCTAAAATGAATCTAGCCCAGATAATACTTTAGTGTACTTTTTAAACCTTTGAATAAAAATGTCCACTAATGTATTAATATTAATAATAAATATTCTTGATCTTATAAAATAACAAAAGAAAGGCAAACTAAGTTTATTTCTTAGGAGTTTCATGTCATACATAAAGCTTATGAAGGAAGGCCTATAACTTGGGAATAAACTTAAAAACTGCAAACATTTGCTCACCAAGAAAAGTAATTGGTCTATTATTTCCTTTATTCCCCTTTCTATCATTATGCATAATATGTAATACGTTTTTTCAATAAAAAAGTAGTTTCTTCTTGCCTCTTCTCCCCTATTTCATAGTTTATCTTCTCCTTTTATTAGCATTTACTGTGAAGACATATAACATTCAGTATCATCATTTAGCTATTAAAGAATTAAGGAGCTTGAGAAACCGTAGACTGCAACCCTTTTTTAATTATAAAAATTGTAGCCCACAAGTTTTAGAGACTAATGGAGAACGTAGAGGTAATGGTAAATACTTGACCAGAAGCCAGATTTTCTGGCTCACAACTCATAGCGTATATGATCAACTCCCTAATGTATCTGAGATATATTTGTCTGCCATGGTCCAAACACATCCACAATATAGGTCTCTGACTCCTGACTGAGTTCACACGTTCACGCAGCTGCCACACCTGAACAGACTCCAAAATGCCTGTTGCTTGGCTGCATTTTTATCGGCAATCCTGCACCCACAGAAAGAAAAAACAAAGAATTACACTATGAATCAGGTCTGTTAAGACTAATTCTTCAGTTCTCAATCACTGAATAGTGAAAGGGCTGATGGTATAGAAGCCTTAAAAGCCTACTTAGCATTTATATGTATATGCTAGTAATTTAAGGATTGTCACTTCAGTTCAGTTCAATTGCTCAGTCGTGTCCAATTCTTTGTGACCCCATAAACCGCAGCATGCTGGGCCTCCCTGTCCATCACTAACTCCCAGAGTCCACCCAAACCCATGTCCATTGTGTCAGTGATGCCATCCAACCATCTCATCCTCTGTCGTCCCCTTCTCCTCCTGCCCTTCAATCTTTCCCAGCATCAGGATCTTTTCAGATGAGTCAGCTCTCCGCATCAGGTGGCCAGAGTATTGGAGTTTCAGCTTCAATATCAACCCTTCCAATGAACACCCAGGACTGATCTCCTTTCAGATGGACTGGTTGGATCTCCTTGCAGTTCAAGGGACTCTCAAGATCTTCTCCAACACTACAGTTCAAAAGCATCAATTCTTCGGTACTTATCTTTCTTTATAGTCCAACCCTCACATCCATACATGACTACAATTGTAAACAGACCTTAAATAACAGATTCAAGACTCTGGTCCTACTGTAAACTCAGTACTAAGTAGTTTTGACTCCTGTTAGCAATGGACATAATTTCTTCTCTTTTGTCTCTCTGAGCTCCCCACTGCCCTCCAACATTTGCTGAAATCTGCCAGTGCCACAGCAGAGCAAACTCTCATCTGGGAGGGAAGTATTAAGATTCGGTGCCCAAAGAAGGAAACAAGAGAGTGGCAAGGAGAGAAGAATTCAGAACCAAATAATATTCTTGTGCAACTTGGAAACACTAGCTAAGCATGGAGAATATTTCAAATTTGCCAGCCCCTTAAAACTGACTTGACTTTCACTTTTCACTTTCATGCATTGGAGAAGGAAATGGCAACCCATTGCAATGTTCTTGCCTGGAGAATCCCAGGGATGGGGGACGCGACTGAAGCGACTTAGCAGCAGCAGTAGCTGTAAAACTGTGAGCATGAGGAGCAGATAGCCACAGGGAAAGCTGGAAGGCTTGGAAGGAGCCAGGANCTTTCATGCATTGGAGAAGGAAATGGCAACCCATTGCAATGTTCTTGCCTGGAGAATCCCAGGGATGGGGGACGCGACTGAAGCGACTTAGCAGCAGCAGTAGCTGTAAAACTGTGAGCATGAGGAGCAGATAGCCACAGGGAAAGCTGGAAGGCTTGGAAGGAGCCAGGAAACACTGAGAAGTCATTACAGTTTTAGGCCAAATTGCTCCTGGTCCATATGTATATATTCATTTCTGTAACCCATATTTTAGAGATGAAGATCTATTTGCCAAACCAGCAAAATACTTATATGTTCACCCAGGAATTATACAGGATTATCATGAGTCATTTTCCATCATTTTATCCTAACTAGCTGTTAATTTACTGATTCCTCATAACAAACCCCTGAATAGTATATATTCAAAGACTTGAGTTCCTAAAAAATTGTAAAACCATTTCCAAATCAGCCCCAACATTTGAAAGTTAAAAAAATCACATTTTGTGAATAAAACTTATAACTACACAATGGACTATTTAGGTAAAGTGACATCGAAAGCTTTCTGAACTATAGAAAGAAATTTAAAGAAGAATCAGATATGTGATATAACTGCTTATGATCTAAAGTATATAATTTATGATGTAATTACTGTCTTTTATTGTGTATATTTTAGAAGAATACAAACTTGAAAAAGTTAATATTAAATATTCTAAAAAATGATATCCCGTGAACTTTTAACAAATTTATACAAGGAGATCTAATAGTCATGTAATGAAATGGACGGTAGCTTTGCTATTAAACTTTTAGTTTAGTAGCAAACTATCAAACCACCCACGAAATGTCAAAATATTCTGTATACCTCAGACTTAGAGGTGTCTGACTCTCTGTGATTTATGGAAACATTATTTATAATGCATTTTCTGTTCATTGCAGTCCAGTGCTGTACCTTTTATAAACCTACTGATTAATATCAAACAGTGAACAAATCTGACAAGCAGGATTACCAATCTAACAAAACTGTTTATAGTGTGAATGAAAAAGGCACACCATGTCCAGGCAATGTACTTAATAATAAAATCCTGTTTTACTTAAGTGGTGAAGGGATTACTTAACTGTCAAAGTTCCTTTAACTGTTAAGAGCTGCCACATTAAAGATACACTATTCAAAAGCACCAATAGAATATTTCATGGCAGTTTATTAATCATTATCATATTTTCACATATAAATATAATATAATTGATGTTTATACAAATAAAATAAGTCAACTATTTAAAATTAAGTTGGCTCCCCCTAAGGCATTTTTAGGGTAGAGATAAACAAAAATTTAATTATTTTTTATAAAGATTTATCTCACTTTTTAAAAATATCCTAAATTTTTTGTGAAGCAGGACATTGATATATATCATGGATTGAGTTTGAACATTTTTCTTTAGAAATAGAACTTCATAAGATTCATAACTTATGTGAGGTATTTTGCAAAACCCTTTCTTTAATTTTGACAAGTATACTAGTCTATTTCTTTAGTTACATAGATGTAATAAAACTATAGTTCATAGAGAGAAAGTAGTTTTTAACTCCATAATCATTAAAAACTATTGGAATATCAGCAACAAATAAAATAATTCATATTACTAAACTCAGTACTGGAAATGAGCGCATTTGATAGATGAAGAGTTGAATAAGCTACTGTAAAATTTTTTTTTTTAAGACTATACCATTCCCAAAACAAGCAGGAAAAGAAATTAAGCAAAGGGCTATTCCTATGATGATCCCAAATTGTGTTTTTGTTAGTATAAGACAGGAAATCACTAAACTTAATTTTAAGATGACAATTTCCTTTAAATTATTTTTAAATAGCATAAATATTACACCTATAGAAAGAACAATAGTTTACAGTGTCCAAAACAGTGACTTTTATTTTACATCTACGTGTTCATCTTGAGCCTATGTATCTTTGAAATCATAAGAGAAAATTTTCTAAAATCTTACATAGTAATAAACAAAGAATATGAGTAAATAAAGTTGTAGCACCTAATTCATTTTCCCCCAAAGAGAACAAAATAATGTTGCTAAGGAATAATATCACTAGTAGTAGCAAAGAAAGTTCCATAGATCCATTCCCCTATAGAAGCAACAATTAGACGGGCAAAAATTTACAGAATTAACTCTTTTGAAACTCTGGATACTAATAGGAAATCTTACAATAATTGAGGAGTGATTAAGGAACAAAGAAGCCACTACATTTTGGCATTTAAGGATATTCCAATCAGGTTACTGCTAACTGCTGAGATAATGTAACAGAGACTTACATGACTACACATAATAAAGGATAGAGTCTTTGCAAGAGTTGTTTGGAAATATTACAAAACAAATAGACAACTGCAGTCCACAAGTCACAACAGCAAACTCTGGGGAGGGATTAATTTCTGATTCCCACAGTTACTACCTTATGATATGCAAAATGCCCAGTTTTCAAGTAAACATTATGAGACATGCAAAGAAATAGGAAAGTATGACTTATTTTCAGGATGGAAAGAATTTGGTAGAAACCAAAGCCTTTGACTGTGTGGATCACAATAAACTGTGGAAAATTCTGAAAGAGATGGGAGTATCAGACCACCTAACCTACCTCTTGAGAAATCTGTATGCAAGTCAGGAAGCAACAGTTAGAACTGGACATGGAACAACAGACTGGTTCCAAATAGGAAAATGAGTCCGTCAAGGCTGNGGGGGAAGGGTGGGATGAATGGAGAGGAGAGACTGTGGAAACATAGACACTGTCACATGTGAAATAGACAGCCACGGGAATCTGCCTTGTGATTCAGGGAGCTCAAACTGGTGCTCTGTGACCGCCCTAGAGGTGTGGGGTGGAAGGCAGGGAACGTGTGGATATCTGTGGCTGATTCATGTTGGTGTATGGCAGAAACAAGCACAGTGCTGTAAAGCAATTATCCTTCAATTAAAATAAATAACTTTTTAAAAAATGTGGTCCCTCGGCCATCCCTGGTGGTCTAGTGGTTAAGAACCTGCCTGCCAGCGCCTGGTCTGGGAAGACTGCATGTGTCTCGGAGCAAAGTCCATGCATCAGAGCTCCTGAGCTCACACTCTAGAGCCCACGCTCCACCCAGCAAGAAGCCAGGGCAGTGAGAAGCCCACTTACTGGAAAGAAGAGCAGCCCCGACTCGCTGCAACTATAGAGTCCACGTGCAGCAGTGAGGACCCAGCACAGCCACTAAATAAGCAAATAGACACATCCGAAAAGAAGAAAAATAAACACAAGAGGGAGCAACAGCAGCAGCATCCGGGACCTTGCTAGAAAGGCGAATCCCCAGACCCCACCGCAGGCCTTCTAAGCCGGAAACCCTAGGGATCGGGCTCTGGAGCCTGTTTTTACCAGCTCTGCAGGTAACTCTGATGCTCACGGCGGTTGCAGAACCACCGCTTTGAAAGAAAGACTGAGATATTGGGAGATGGCCTAGAAACAAAAGGGAAAATGACATCTGGAAGCCTCTAGCTGAGACTGAGCCGGCGAGCAGTCGTAGCCACAAGCCCCTTAGATTTCAGCTTGCAAGGTGAAAGGGCCTTCTGTTTCATCTACTATGCTTTGATGCTGATTCTTCTTATCTGAGTGGTCAGTGGAAAGCTGTACACAACTAGGTCAAGGATCCCACCTGTCAGAGAATCGTAAAATGATACTGCTTTTAAGATGTATCTTGTGATTGTTGTTCAATCCATGGGGTCGTGAAGAGTCGGACACGACTGAGCAACTGAACTGACTGAAAAAATATCTAGAAGATTTTTTTTTAAGTAATTATATAGTATGCTAGAAGGTGACAAACGCTATGAAAATAGAAAAAGTGTACTGCAGGTTAGGAGGAATGGGATGAGGAGAGGCACTGTAATTGTACTTAGGTTTGGGGGGGGGGACTCACTGAGAAAGCAACATTTGAGATAAACTGAAGGACGAGAGTGCATCAGCCACATGGACATCCGGGAGAGGAGCCTAGCAGGCAGGGGCAACAGCCAGGGCCGAAGCCCCAGAGCTGAGGGGTGCCTGGCCTGTTGGAGGACCAGTCAGGAGGGCAGGGTGTTAGGACCAGACTGAGCAAGACAGCGTTACCCGTGGGACCGCGTGGGACCCGGTCGCCCGCGGTGAGACTTTGTCTTTTATTCCGAGGCAAAGAGAGATGATGTGACTCGCACATGAAGCGATCGCTGCAACCAAAGTGCTGAGAAGAGGTTGGAGGAGGCAAAGCCAAAAGTAGATATCCAGGTGAGGGAGTCACTCAGGTGAGGGATGGCGGTGGTTCGGACAAGGCAGGAACCACGGGGGCAGTGAGCAGCGGTCAGTTTCTGAACATAATTTGAAAGGAAAGACAATCGGATGAAGGATAGGAGGAGCCAAGGGTGACTCAGGGTTTTGTGCTTGAGCCCCTGGAAAGGGAAATTGCCGTCTACTGAGACAGAAAGATCAGTCCTGGGTGTTCATGGGTAGGACTGATGCTGAAGCTGAAACTCCAATACTTTGACCACCTGATGCAAAGAGCTGACTCATTTGAAAAGACCCTGATGCTGGGAAAGATTCAAGGCGGGAGGAGAAGGGGACGACAGAGGATGAGATGGCTGGATGGCATCACTGACCCAATGGACATGGGTTTGGGTGGACTCTGGGAGTTGGTGATGGACAGGGAGGCCTGGCATGCTGCAGTCCATGGGGTCGCAAAGAGTCGGACACAACAGAGCGACTGAACTGAAATGAACTGAACTGAACTGAGATGGGAAGATGGAGTGAAGCAGTTCTCTGGGGGCAGGTCAGGAGTTCATTCTTGGCTGTGTTGACTTTGAAATGCCTACTAGACATCCACGTGCTGAGTAGGCAGCTGAATAAAGGCATTTCTGTTTATAGAAATGCAGGCATGAACTTGAGAGTCGTTAGTCAACAGACGATACTGAAAAGCCGAGGGAGCTGATGGCGTCACCGATGGAGTGAGTACGGAGGCGGAGAGAGGTCCAGAGACACCCTGGGGCAGCCGTGGAGGAGGCTGGGAGGGAACCCAGGAGCGAGTGGCAGGAAACAAGTAAAGAAAGCGGGCCGGGGAGGCTAAGGGTTAGCGTGTGAAACGCTGTGATAGGCCCCCTTAAATGAGCCCTGGGGATTCACCATCGGACCAGCAACCTGGTCATCGCTGGCGACCTTAGGAAGAGCCGCGCGGTGAAGCTCTGGGAGTGAGGCTGGCTGATCGGAATGTATATCACAGTCCCAGTGGAAAAGAGGTGGCCCTGTCAAATTGTAACCCAAGGAGACTTTAATAAAGGACTTCTGGCAAACACATGGGCAGGTGTAGGGAAATTTGTTATGGTGGGGTAATTGTTACCACGGCCACATCTGAAAAGTCAAAGTTACTGGGCCAACAGAGGGTGAGGGTCGGGGCAGGGGGTGTGGGCTTCAGTGGGGGGCGCACCCAGCCCACAGAGGGGCCCAGGGGAGTAGACACCTCGACCTCACTCTCCTCCGTCCTCCGATTCTCCCGCGGTCCTCCCCGGGGCCAAATCCAACAGGAAGCAAGGGGATCTACTGATGTAGCTATAGAGGTCAGCCTCCCAGGATGCAGGCAGGACAGGGGCCAGAACTGGAAGGGCAAGCAGAAAATTCCCAGGACCGAGCAGTTTTGAGGAAATAAGGTTTGCTGTGTTTGTGTTTTCCCAGCATCTTTAATTCCCTCACGCCTGATATTTTCAATAGCTGTTAAGAGAAAGAATACACTATGATTTAAATTAAAGGGAAGAGCTTTTCAAGGATGACGACCAAGTCTGTGGAGCTGCCCCAGGAATCACACCTGCTGTATCCCCTCTTCCACTTTCCGTTGCAAACAATAATGGCTATTGGTACCATAAAAAATAAATAAATGAAAGGAAAGAGACTTTTTAAGTTAAAAGTGAAGTCATGAGAAATGTGGCATGTTTCTGTAGAGTGAATTTTTCAACAGAATGTTTTTTGAGAACAGAAAGCAGGTCAGGCAACAAGAGAAGGACCCAGCAGCCCTGAACAGAAACAGGTTATCGTCTTTCTTGAAACTCTTTCCTCCCATTTGAACCGCGATGTCCCGGGTTTTCCTCATCTCACTGGCCACTCCTCCATATCCATTGCAGGCCTCCTCCTCGACTTGATAAGAGCTGGTCTTAGGCTCTGTACATGGAACCTGGACACAATGGCTGGCACTCAAGCAACCATATTTAACCATGAGACACTACAGTTAGAATACCGGGGCAGCAAGACATAGGAGGCCCAGTGCCCCATGACCGTGGACTCACTTTTACACTGAGGACTGCTTACTTCTGAACTTATTTTCTGTGAGAGAAAAATAAGCTTCCATCTTGTTTAAGACACTATTATTTCACAGCTGAACNGTATTCCCATCTCTTTCAGAATTTTCCACAGTTGATTGTGATCCACACAGTCAAAGGCTTTGGCATAGTCAATAAAGCAGAAATACATGTTTCTCTGGAACTCTCTTGCTTTTTCCATGATCCAGCGGATGTTGGCAATTTGATCTCTGGTTCCTCTGCCTTTCCTAAATCCAGCTTGAACATCTGGAAGTTCACATTTCACATACTGTTGAAGCCCCATTTGGAGAATTTTTAGCAAAAATTTACTAGCATGTGAGATGAGTGCAACTGTGCAGTAGTTTGAGCATTCTTTGGCATTACCTTTCTTAGGGATTGGAAAGAAAACTGACCTTTTCCAGTCCTGTGGCCACTGCTGAGTTTTCCAAATTTGCTGACATACTGAGTGCAGCACTTTCACAACATCATCGTTAGGATTTGAAATAGCTCAACTGGAATTTCATCACCTCCACTAGCGTTGTTCATAGAGATCCTTCCTAAGGCCCACTTGACTTCACATTCCAGGATGTCTGGCTCTAGGTGAGTGATCATGATATTCACCATCATGACTATCTGGGTCATGAAGATCTTTTTTGTATAGTTCTTTTGTAGCTCAAAACCATACAAAGAGATAACTTTCATAAAAGTAACTTCATAGGAAAATATAAAAGTCAGCATTATCTTATTTTTGGTTTGTAGCTCCTTTTTTAAAAAAAATGTGATGTAAAACATAAATGCATAGAAAAGCAATTATAAATCTAAGTTAATGGCACATGGTTTAAAAAGAAGTCGTCTGGGACAACAAACTGAAATGGTTGGAGACAGAACTGTAAAGGAGAAGTTTTTCTATACTACTAAAGCTACATTGGCATTGATTCAGATTAAATTGCTAGACATTTAGAAGGTTAATATTATTATCAGAAGTAGCCACTAAGAAAATAATAAAAAGAAATACAGAAAAGGAAGTAAAGAGGGAATTAGAATACTAGGATAAAACCAACTAAACAGAGAAGGCAGAATAGAGGTTCAGTTCAGTTCAGTTCAGTCGCTCATTCATGACCGACTCTTTGAGACCCCATGGACTGCAGAATGCCAGGCTTCCCTGTCCATCACCAACTCCTGGAAGTTACTCAAATTCATATCCATTGAGTCGGTGATGCCATCCAACCATCTCATCTTCTGTCGTCCCCTTCTCCTCCTGCCTTCNTCTATACAGTCAGCAAAAATAAGACTGGGAGCTGATTGTGGCTCAGATCATGAACTCCTTATTGCCAAATCAGACTAAAATTGAACAAAGTAGGGGAAACCACTAGACTATTCAGAATAGAGGTATTGAGGAACAAAAAACATATAAAATGTGTAAAAAAAAATTTTTTAATTGTCAGAAGTAAGTCTTTCCTTTTAAGTCATCACTTTAAATGTAGATGGAATTAACTCACCAATTAAAATACAGGAATTGGAGTAATGAATTAATAAATATAAAAACTTGATCCAAATATCTGCTATTTACAAGTAACTCACTTTAAATCCAAAGACAAAAAATATGTTGAAAATCAAAGAATAGAAAAAGATAGTACATACAAGTAGTACCCAAAAGAGAGCAGGAGTATCTATACTAACATCAAAAAAAGACTTTAAGTCAAAGATTTTTATGAGACAAAGAAGCACTCTACATATTTATACAAATGCCAATATATCAAGAAGATAAAACAACTGTAAACATTGCTAAGACATAGCAAAATTTATGAGACCCATATTTCTCTATTTAAAATACATTAGCTACCATTTCCCTGATTGTAGCACCTAAATTGCCAACTTAAATCACTTTAAAATATTTCCTATTTTTATCTCCAATAATGCTGCTTATAGAAACAGAATTTCTTTGTTTTGTTTTGTTTCTCAAGTCCCAATTTACTCCATGAGCAGTCATCACCTGGCCCCACATAATCCTCTAGCCTAGAGGATTGTCTTCTGGGCTGGTAATTCACCTAAAAGAACAGACTGATTTTGACAATCTGGGTTTTCCTTTATTCATGATTCTGTATTATTTTAAAATTACTCTAATTGTGAAATATACCACAGTATTCATCATATTTACTAACTGTGATCTTTGTACACTTACACTGCATTAATAACCATAGGACTAACTTGTGTGTGCTATGTGTACTAATTCACTTCAGTCATGTCTGACTCTTTGTGACCCATGGACTGTAGCCCACCAGGCTCCTCTGTCCATGGGGATTCTCTAGGCAAGAATACTGGAATGGAT
>SJYX01015223.1:0-10582 GCA_006410675.1 Oreotragus oreotragus | reverse complement strand
TTGGCAATTTGATCTCTGGTTCCTCTGCCTTTTCTAAATCCAGCTTGTACATCTGGAATTTCTTGGTTCGTGTATTGCTAAAGCCTAGCTTGAAGGATTTCAAGCCTTATCTTGCTAGCATGTGAAATTAGTACTCTAGTCTAGATACTCTCCTTAGAAAGAACTCATCTTCTATAGATCTTTAATATTAACTTCTTAAAGGGGCCTTCCTTTGCCAAGATGCATAAAATAGCACTCCTTCTTTTTCCCTGCTTCATTTTTTACAACTGTCATTATCACCATCTAACACTACATACTTACCTAGTTTATCATCTGTTCCCATCTAGAATAGAAGATCCATAGGGTAAAATTTTGGGCCTTAAAAAAAAAATAAATTGCTGTATTCCTCACACCTAGAAGAGTGTCAGACATTTGATAAGCGCTGAAGAAATAACTGCTTAATGAACGTCTGGTTCTCAAAGTCTGGTTCCCAGGTCTATTCAAAACATTCCAGGTGTGAGATGACAAGTGCTGAGTATAGTGGGACAATTTTCTTCATTAGTGCAGCCTAGGGTTACATTAAAGTATAAAATATTATAACTGGGGCATATTTTTAAAAATCGGAGATCACAGACACTTTAGTTGAAAAATTATGAACATAATGTTTTTCTTCATTAAAAAAAAATCCTTATTAATGTAAATTATGTACCCAAGCAGTTTTAATTTAAAAAAATTTTTCTACTACTGTCACAGATATTCTCCTTTGGAAATTTTACTTGTGAGGATGGCAACAACTTCATGTCATGCTGTTGATGTCACAGAGATATATGGCTGACCACTGCAGTGCAACACAAGGTGCCAAGACTGCTTTTAGAATACCACTCTCCAGCATGAGGGGATCCGACTCAGTCGCTATTTTCTTCTAAAATTTCAGTCTAAGTTCTTACACAGGTAAACCTACTCCTTTCTCTTTGGCTGTCAGTCATATTTAACTCCTAGGCTTAAGATTAGTAGTTTTTGTGCAATGAATGTTCCCAGTGAAACCAACAATTTTCAGAATATGAAACAGATTTAGTACTAGCCTCTGCACAATGGTATAAGTAAATTCTGAGGGGGAGACAAAATTCTTATTCCCTTTGAATTATCTGGGAAAAAACAAGGACTAATATTTTTCTGTGATAGACTTTTCTTGCATACTCAGGTTCACTTTAAATGGCCTTCTCTAAACTTAAAATTATAAGCACCCAATAATTATTTAGAAGTAATTCAGTGGTTTAACAGAGCTGCCTTGCAATGGTTAGACATTCTGGACTCTAGTAAGATTACTTTTATTTGCCTATTTAGTTCAAACAGAAGTCTTGCTTCTCTTTGTACGTTGCTTAACAAGCAGAGTCCCAATAAATATAGCTTAGTCTCAGTTCACAGATATATTCATACCTGAAAGAAGGTCCTTGGTAGGGGGGTTGTTTGAAGAAAGAATGCATGAGTCACTGTGACTCTTGGCAACTGTGCTAATTTGAGGCTGGAATTCAGAACTGCTGAGAAGGGACATCTGCTTCCATGGGGCTTTGCCTTTCAGGGTCACAGACTCTAAACTCTGTCCTGAATTAAGATGGTGCTGGAGTCCACAGAAAGAGTCCTTTATTGTATCAGAGTTCTCTGCAAAGTACAAGTGGTCTTTCCCCCTGTTTTAAAATAAAGGAGAACTTCAGCAGTATATTAACCATTATGGTAACATTACACTTCATCAGAGACAGAAAGGGGATCAGTGGCGTATAGCAGTGTAGCTCAGACTTTGTAAATCTGTTTTCATCTCCCAAATGAAATAAATAATAGATGTTTTACCTATGGTATGATTGTGACTAAAGTGAGACAATGAAACAAAGAGCTCAGTGCTGAGCGTGACACAAAGTAAATGCCTGATAATTATTTAAAATCAAAATCTATCTTTCTTCCTTCATTCCCATTCATAAAACACTGCCTTTTCCCTCTTTCCCTCATTGCACATCTATCATAGCATCTCTGTATGACTTAGACATTCTTATTTATCTGTGTATTGGCCTCCTCACTAGATTATGAGCCATCTTCAAAATGGGAATTGCCTCTTATTAATTTCTACGCCCAGCACCAGGAAACAGTGAGTACTTAATACTTATTTGGTGAAATGACTACCTTTAGTCTTTTAAGCAACCTCATATGAAAGACAAAAATTATGCGTTCAGTGGGAGTTAGCTGACAGACTGATTGGTATTAGGTATGGTAATTACCTTGGCGGGGTTGACCTACTGCTATTAGCTGCTAAATCTTTTCCATCAATTTTGGTAGTAGGGATCCTTGATGGAACCAGAAATTGAGTGTTGTTTGCTTCAGAATATTCTCTGAATCCCTGCTCAGATAAAAGCACATTTTCTGTCATGTTAGTGGTAGGAAGAGGATTGTAGCTGTCATAAGTTTCTGACAAAGGCTCCAGGGCAAGTGAGACCTGAAAGAGACATGCAATGTATTAGAAATTTTATTTTTTAGCACTGATTAATTTTTAAACTGTTTAATATAATGACCGCTATTTCTTATAGGATCAAGTTCAANGAGGATTGTAGCTGTCATAAGTTTCTGACAAAGGCTCCAGGGCAAGTGAGACCTGAAAGAGACATGCAATGTATTAGAAATTTTATTTTTTAGCACTGATTAATTTTTAAACTGTTTAATATAATGACCGCTATTTCTTATAGGATCAAGTTCAAATTCCTGCCTACATCAGAAGCCTCATCTCTCACTGTGCTCTCCTCTCCCATCTCTCTCTTCTAGATTTACTAATTACTTAAGAGTTTTCTAAATTTACCTTATATTTCATTCCTTTATGCCTCTATATGCAGATTTCCACCAGTATTACTTCCTCTATGAAAACTTTTTTGTGTCTAGGCAGAGATGTTACGGCCACTCCATTTTCCATTTTTCTACTTACTCTGTATCTATCCATTCATATAACCTCCATTTATTGAATACTATAAGGGGCCAGAAACTGTGCTACATTCCTCCATAGAGAAGCTGATGCGATGATATAATTCTGTCAGGAAAGTATATTATCCTAATTTGAAGATTAAGAAAAAGCAGATGCTTAAAGAAGGTATTTGTACTTTCAGTTTATTTGTTATTCTAATTAGATTATGAACTTCTCGAAGGCATGGACTGTCTTATTCATTTTTCTGTAGACTAATCAGCATAAGCACACACTTGGTGCATACAATGACTAATGATCTGACAAATAAAAAAACAACTTGTTGCATCCTTATTGCTAGTCATTTGAGAAAAATAAGGCCCTAGTTCTATGCTGGGGAGGAGGCAGGGTGAAGAGGAAGGAACAGTAAGATGTAAACTTTTAGTTTTCTTGAAGTTTCCTTTATCATCTCACTCCACTGAATTCAGGCCCTCTACTGAAAATCTCTCCAGTTCTCTGAAAAGCTAAACAAAGTTTAGAGAAGAAACTGAATAATGTACTCCCAAAGAAAAGAAGAGCAGTGTTGAAAGTTAGGCTACAATGACACAGAAAACAGAAGGAATTGTTAAAGGAGCTGAAGAGAGTTACATAATGATAAATGGCCTAAGGCAAAAATGAAAGACATTAAGAAGTCAATGGAGTAATTTGTGTGGAGAAATTGTCAAGGCAGAGACTCAATAAAAACACCTGGGTCTTGATGAGAACTTTGTTCATGAACCAGGTAGCACAAAGTCTTTTAAATCTATTCATCAAGATTTTGTACAAATGGCCAGAATGCAGTGGGATAAATATTTCATGCAGTCACTGCTCTAAGAGGATTACATAAAATCCTGGCTGTCCAAATGTGTCAGAAAATTGTCCCCTATCATTCATCACTTGCCAAAAGACTGCCACTGTATTCTAAAAACAAAGGAGGCACTGAGAATAAAGATAGAGTCCCTGGCGTTAACAATGACCTACTGGCTGTTCACAGTTTTGCTTTTTCCTTAAAAAACTTGAACTAGTTAAAAAAAAAAACTCAAAGGTCTCTATTACTAGTGAGGGGTAAAAAAGCAAGTCCAGGTACCTGCCACACCTACTTTACAATGAAAATACAGGTGCTGGTCTAACTCCTTGATTCAATTAACAAGTATTTTTTGAGATCAGTTCAGTGCCAAGTTCTGTGCTACTTGCCTGGGGCAAAGAGATAATAAAACATGGAATCTGGCCCACAGGATCAGAGAATCTTGTGAAAGTGAAAGGGTTAGCTGCTCAGTAGTGTCCGACTCTTGCAACCCCATGGACTACAGCCCACCAGGCTCCTCTGTCCATGGAATTCTCCAGGCAAGGATACTGGAGTGGGCTGCCATTACCTTCTCCAGGGGATCTTTCTAACTCAGGGATTGAACCTGGGTCTCCTGCATTGCAAGCAGATTCTTTACCATCTGAGCCACTAGGGAAGCCATCTTGTAGGGAAATTTAACGAGAAGTAATTTTAATATAAAATGATGAGTTTTAAGAATAAGTATGTGTACTGGGTGCTGCAGGAACACGAAAGAGGGGTCTGGGCTTGGGGAAGAGGTGAGGAAGAAGGGTTAGAGATGGCTTCCAGGACTGAAAAATAAATACTTAAATATGAGTGAGCAGTAAAGTTGAGCGGGGACTGAGGTAAAACATTCCAGGCAGAGAAAAAAGCATGAGTCAAGTTTTGCAGGTGTAAAACAGAATACTGTTCCAGCAGTTCCTACCAGTCCAAGCAATCTCCACTCCTAACTCCTCTGTTTCCATACAGTTTACCCAATACACTCCTGTGTTCATCTTGCAGATCCTCGTTTCAGTCCACAGCAGCTACGCTCTGCCCCAATCAAAGTTCACCCTGGTGCTCATTCCTTTGACAATCATTTCACTGAGCCCTGCAGATTTTCTACTGGATACGTACTACCTTATCACTTTATGCTTTAACTGAACATCTCTTTCTTACAGTGTCCTCATTTCCCTCAAAGTTTCTCCAAAGGAAACTACTTCTTTTACTAGCTAGGATAAGGGAGGTTGACTTATTCCTTTTTGGTGCCATTGCCAGACCATCATTCTACTGCCCAAACATATCACAGCTTTTCTAAATTCCATGCCATCCACAAATACCTTGAATATATCACATGATTCACACATGTGTAATAAAATATCCTTAAGAACACAATTCAGTGTTCTCTCAACAACTCAATGCTCTCTTTAGCACTAAGCTGCCCACAGTCATCTTCTACATTTACAACATACCAGTATTAGAGAGAGAAAACTAGTATATCTATTTTTCAGACTTATGCTGGTCAATATAGCATTTGTTAAGATTTCAAAATTATTTAATGGTGATTTAAAAAACAGATTTTAGGTAAAAATTTGAATTTCTGGCTTCTCTCGAAAAATCAGAAGTTCCAACAATCCTGGGTCCCCATTCCAATATGGCAAAAATTAGCTGGAGTAGATTTCCCAGGCAAGAATACTGGAGTGGGTTGCCATTTCCTCCTCCAGGGGATCTTCCTGACCCAGAGATAGAACCAGTGTCTCCTGCANCAATCCTGGGTCCCCATTCCAATATGGCAAAAATTAGCTGGAGTAGATTTCCCAGGCAAGAATACTGGAGTGGGTTGCCATTTCCTCCTCCAGGGGATCTTCCTGACCCAGAGATAGAACCAGTGTCTCCTGCATGGGCAGGTGGATTCTTTACTGCTGAGCCAACAAGAAAGGTCAAAACTATGCTTAGATGCAAGTGACCACCACCATATTTAAGATATGGAACACCTGCATCATCCCTAAAATACTCCCTTTGTAGTTCTATCTTCTCACCTTTAACCTCTAGCAACAATTGAGTTTAATAAAATACAATACTCATTTAGGATCAAATTATCAGAAAACTTGGACTTTCTCAATGATAAAGGGCATCTATGAAAAACTTGCATCTAACATGATATTTAACAGTGAAAAGACCAAATGCTTTCCTCCCATGAACAAGAACAAGGCAAAGATATCTCCTTTGTTTTATCTAAGGCAAATGGATAAAAATTGTGTAATATCCATACAATGGAACACAACTCTATAAGAGAAGTACCGATACATAAAATAATATGGATGGCTCTCAAACCTGACTTATTCCGTTAATATCTCTTTTTCCCCAATGTTAATCCCTCCTGGTTGAGAAGCCAACAAATATTCACTGTGTTTAATATCTTATATATCTAAGATATTCTTTTGCAAATTCATTTTTGTATTTCGGTCAATTCAGTTCAGTCGCATTCAACTCTTTGTGAACCCATGACTGCAGCATGTCAGACTTCCCTGTCCATCACCAACTCCTGGAGCTTGCTCAAACTCATGTCTATTGAGCCGGTAATGCCATCCAACCATCTCATCCTCTGTCGTCCCCTTCTCCTCCTGCCCTCAATCCTTTGCAGCATGAGAGTCTTTTCCAATGAGTCAGCTCTTCACATCAGGTGGCCAAAGTATTGAAGCTTCAGCATCACCATCAGTCTTTCCAATGAACATTCAGGGCTGAATTCCTTTAGGATTGACTGGTTTGATCTCCATGATGTCCAGGGGACTCTCAAGAGTCTTCTCCAACACCACAGTTTGAAAGTATCCATTCTTTGGTGCTCAGCCTTATTTATTGTCCAGCTCTCACAGCTATACATGACTACTGGAAAAACTAGCTTTGACTATACGGACCTTTGTAGGCAAAGTAATGTCTCTGCTTTTCAATATGATGTCTAGATTTGTTATTGCCTTTCTTCCAAGGAGTGAGCTACATGGCTACAATCACCATCCGCAGTAAATTTGGAGCCCAAGAAAATAAAGTCTGTTACTGTTTCCATTGTTTCCCCATCTATTTACCATGAAGTGATNGATTTGTTATTGCCTTTCTTCCAAGGAGTGAGCTACATGGCTACAATCACCATCCGCAGTAAATTTGGAGCCCAAGAAAATAAAGTCTGTTACTGTTTCCATTGTTTCCCCATCTATTTACCATGAAGTGATGGAACTGGATGCCATGATCTTAGTTTTTTCAATGTTGAGTTTTAAGTCAGCCTTTTCACTCTCCTCTTTCACCTTCATCAAGAGGCTCTTTAATTCCTCTTCACTTTCTGCCATTAGGGTGGTGTTATCTGCATATCTAAGGTTATTGATATTTCTCCCAGCAATCTTGATTCCAGCTTGCGCTGCACCCAGCCCAGCATTTGTATGATGTACTCTGCATATAAGGTAAATAAGCAGGGTGACAGTATATAGCCTTGATGTACTCTTTTCTCAATTTGGAACCAGTCCATTGTTCCATGTCCAGTTCTAATTGTTGCTTCTTGACCTACATACAGGTTTTACAGGAGGCAGGTAAGGTGGTCTGGTATTCCCATCTCTTTAAGAATTTTGCACAGTTTGTTGTGAACTACATAGTCAAAAGCTTTACAGTAGTCAATGAAGCAGATGTTATTCTGGAATTTTCTAGTTTTGTGATCTAATGGATGTTGGCAATTTAACCTCTGGTTCCTCTGCCTTCTCTAAATCCAGCTTGTATATCTGGAAGTTCCAAGTTCACATACTATTGAAGCCTAGCATGAAGGATTTTCAGCATTACTTTGCTAGTGTGTGAAATGAGTGCAACTGTACGTTTGAACATTCTTTGAAATTGCCTTTGGGACTGGAATGAAAACTGACCTTCTCCAGATAATTAACCTTGCTCAATTATCCTCTTTTATTTTCTGTATCTTTCTTCACTTTTCTCTTGGTCTACAAATCAGGTCTCTTACTCTCTACAAGGGGTCAGCAAACTCATTCTGTAAAGGGGCAGAGGGTAAATATTTTCAGCTCTATTGAACAATCTTTTTAAAAATGATCCTTAAAAAATATAAGAAAACTTTCAGTTAGAAAGCCAGATTCAGACCACTGGGCAAAGTGTGCCAATTCCGCTTCTAAAGTATCAACACATTTCTCAATTCTACCGCCCACTATCAATCTCTCATATGCCTGAGCACCATGTTAATTGCTTCTATATTTTTTTTCATATCACTTAATCCCTGCAACAAGACTATAAGGTAAAAGTTATTATCTTCATTTTACAAAATAGGATACTGAAACTCAGAGAGTACAAAGGAACACCAACCAAATTTTCCATATCCAAGTCTGGTGCTATATCCATTAGGTTACACTATCTCTCTCTGGAAAATAGAAGTATCTGTTATTTCTACTTCTTCACTGTAATTACTATACATTTACTTATTCCATAATCTTTCAAAATCTGACCTCTGTCTCCAAGACTCTATAAAAACAATTCTCCAACAAATCCAATGATATTTAAATAAAAAACATATAGTATTTTATCAGCTGACATTCAAATAAGGGGAAAAAAATGATCCAAAACCTTAGAAAACAGGCCAGCAGTTCCTCAACCTTTAAACAGCTACCACATGATCACAATTCTACACCAAGGTATATACAAAGAAACTGAAAGCATCTGTTCACAAAAAACCTGTATGCAAATGTTCATAGCAACATTATTCATAAAAATTGCAGAGTCGGACACAACTGAAGTGACTTAGCAGCATCTATAAATGAATAGATCTTTTAAAAAATAGCAGCAGAAAGTTGAAACAATCCAAATGTCCGTCAACTGAAAAATGGATAAACAACATGTGATATATCCATACAATAGAATATTATTTAGCTACAATAAGGAATAAAGTACTGGTTCATGCTACAACATGGATGAACCTTTAAAACAGTGTATTAAGTCAAAGAAGCCAGACACAAAAGGCCACATATTACATCATTTACACGAAATACTCAGAATAGGTAATTTATGGAGACAAAATGTAGATCAGTGATTGCCAGGGGATGGAGAAAGTAAAAAAGGGGAATGACTACTAATGGGTATATTGTTTCTTTTTGGGGTGATAAAAATGTTCTGGAATTAGATAATTATGATGGTTGCACATTTTTATGAATATACTAAAAATTACAGAACTGTACTTTAAAATGGCGAATTTTATGGCATCTAAGTTTTTTTAATAGGAAAAGAGGACTTCCCTGGTGGTCCAGTGGTTGTGAGTCTACCTGCCAATGCAGGAAACACAGGTTCAGTCTCTGGTCTAGGAAGATCCTACATGCCACAGGACAACTGGATCTGTGCACAACTACCAAGCCAGTGGTCTAGAGCCCCTGATACACAACACTGAGCTCAACTGCTACAACTACTGAAGTCCGTGTACCAAAAGCCCACTTCAACAACAGAGGTTCTCTTCAACAAGAGAAGCCACCACATCCTAAGAAGCAGGTGCACCACGAGAGTAGCCCCGCTCGCTGCAACTAGAGAAAGCCTGTGTACAGCAATGAAGACCCAGCACACTCAAAAATAAATGAATAGATCTTTCCCTATTAAAAATAGATGAATAGTTCTTCCCCTATTAAAAAATAGGGAAAGAATCCACCTAGAATTCTATATTTCAACTGTTTTTATTTTCCCTTGGTTTTTTCCCCCTAGTCACTGATCATACACACATTATGTGAGTACACTTTCAATTCTCTTTGTTATCAATCTAAAATAATTTTTGATGTTGCTACACAGTCATAACTACATAATTTTATCTTTTATGGAAACAAAATATTCCACTGATAGACTTTGGTTATAACATTGTTTAATGAAATTGTTTGAATTTTTTCAATATTAGACGTGCATTTCCATAATCAGTCCTAAGTGTATTACTTTCCTCTATTTTTATGGTATTTCCTTAATGTACGTCCCCAGCAGTAGAATTATTCAGGTAAATGATATATGATCATTTTTATGGTTCTTGAAACACAATGCCAAACTGTTTTTGCTGGTCTGATTTAATTTTGTACCACATGAGAAAAGCAGGAGTAATCCAATCTCGTTTTACCACAAAGTTACCACTATAAGGTGTCACTATCTTTTAATAATATTATAAATTAAAATATGATAAAGAATATAGAAAATGCTAAGTTCTTTCACTTGCATGCATGCAAAATCAGTTTCTTCAGTTGTGTCTAACTCTTTGTGATCCTACCAACTGTAGCCCACCAGGCTCCTATATCCATGGGATTCTCCAGGCAAGAATACTAGAGTGGCTTGCCATGCCCTCCCTCCAAGGGAATCTTCGTGACCCAGGGATTGAACCCGAGTCTTCTGAGGCTCCTTCACTGTAGGCGGATTCTCTACCACTGAGCCACCAGGGAAGCCCAGGTTCTTTCACATAGTTAAATCTATTTCTGGACTTTATTCTCTTCCTTTGACACAATTATGTGCTTGTGGTTTTGTAACAAGTTCTTAAATCTGGTAATGTTATATGTTCTTTTTTTTTTTGAACTGCTTTCTTAAATATCTGCTTAAATTTCTATACATATTTTAGAATATATTTGACAAAGTATTAAACTCACCAAATTTCTCAAGGATTTGAATATTCAGAGTTCTATAGGAAGAACTCTCAGAGTCTCCCTCAGAAAGGGACCCTTCTACGTTCTTTCCCACTATCCAGTAGATATATTTACTATATATGTATCACCGGAGAAGGCAATGGCACCCCACTCCAGTACTTTTGCCTGGAAAATCCCATGGACGGAGGAGCCTGG